>JABCKU010000086.1:0-52330 GCA_018221655.1 Myochromella boudieri | reverse complement strand
CACACGCTCGACGTATCATTATTATGATTGATCTGTGGTCCCATTCTGGTATTTTCTTGAAGGTTTCTCTTTGACATGTTGGTATTTGGCGATGTCACATACCTGGGTACTTATTGAATATTCCTCGCCTGTGCAGTACTCGGTAGATGAATACCTGTTGAACTTAAGTTTCAGAATAGGTGGAAAAACTTTATCTGGCACTGATCTTCCATTGTTGGATAGCCGAAGTTGCAAGTTGTCAAGTACTCAGGTTTTCACAAAAAAGCGCACCCCTTTCCACTGAAATTTAAGTGTACTACGTTCTACAGGGTAGCACATGCTACCACTCGTGGTTAACTTGGGACAGGCCAGGGAATATTTCTGAAAAGATGATCGCCCCATCATTCGGTATGCTCGTCCACCTGGCCAATAGCGAAATTCAGATTGTAAATAAGTAATGAGAAATATGGACTGATTGAGAGCTGGTAAGAGTTATGCTAAACCTTCGACATTACTGGTACTCAACTTTACTAGTACAAATGTGGCCACACTAAACTCACTGGGATATTTTACGATCTTAAGATTCTTGTTCTATCTGTGCCTGATCAACATACTTCGCAAGACTGGTCACCAGAATGTTTGATCGTTCCTCAGAAGCAGAAGCTTCATGGTTTCAATGAGTTTCGCGAGCCGTTGCATTTTTCTAAATGCCAACAACAGTTGTACCCGTGTGGCAATTCGTGCACCACGCTTTGCTGTCCAGAAACTTCACATGACTCAGGTATCGTCTATAGCTTTCTGGGTCCGTTCTCGTGGAATAGTCGCCAAGAGTCGCCATTTAGAGAGATTTACTCCAATGGCTACTACATCTTGACATATCACCCATCACATCACTGCGGCATGATCAAGGTTAGAATGTATGTAAAGCGAGTTGGGGACTGGTTGCATACCGACCGTGTCCATATTCTGTCGATCTCACCAAGGAGGGCTGGAGTGAATGGAGATTGTAGCTTAGGAAACTACAGCGTGTCTATGTCATTCTGCATGGCCATTTTGACCTGAGTCGCATTATACAACGACGTTGAGACTCTTACCCCACCGATAAGCGAGATAATAGTTGGTCCATGTCGAAACCAGAAAGTTCGTTTCAGTAACAGTGACACAGTTGAACATATGCTATGTTGCGTCAACCTATCGGTTTTCACAGGATCATGAATGTAACCTGGCCAGCCCTGATCAGATGAACACAATACGGGCGCCTTAGACCCCCAAGGAAATCACTTACAGCGTGGTTCATAAGATGGAGGATCCAAGACACCTTGTCGTGAGGTCTCGGCTGCAACAAGGCACTTGAGCGATGTTACCCGCATTACAGCCCTTTAGGGGGGAGTGTCCATACATGACCGCTGCGCAGCAGTTCTAGGAGGCAAGTGGCAAGGGTAGTACGGCACCACGCGCGCCAGACTACCGCAACGCTTTTCTTAAGGAGTAAAGCACGAAGTGAGAGCCACAAGAGGATGATTTCGCATGATCATCGTTTCACAGGAGTTTGAATTCACAGCCCATGAGAAAATATGAAGTGACCAGTAAACTTTATGTAGCAAAGTGATTTGCCAGTGAGCAGAGCGAGCGATAGCTTCTAGGCGCATTAGTAAAGCGCGAAAAACCCCAGAGGAACCATCCACTGCTTTCGAGCTATGAGTGCACTTGTGGCTTGCTCAGGCTATCAACTCGGTCTAACTCGGTGCGGAGGTCTTATTGACCTGGAACGAGGCTTGGGTGACCTCCGATAACAAGCTATAAATACCCGCAAGTATTGTAGCGACTCGTGCGATCATGACCTCAGGCGATAGAATCAGATATAGATGAGATTTGGATGAGAATCAGATGCGCAAGTTATTCATTGAGTGACTACCAAGCCTTTGTTTAGTCGGTGTTTGCCGGACATTGAGTTTGAAAATTTGGGTGACATGCCGTCCAGCCGGAGAACTGTGCTGGAAATCGCTGGCACGGCTTTTAACTTCTTGTTACCTATATTATAGTATATATACCCTCTTTACATGACTTCTCGCTCCGACCTGGACGCCTCCTTTGTTCTCGTGGGAGAAAACAAGGACTGTGTCGACAAGGTTTTAGGCAAGAAGGCCTCTACTCAGGTCAGTAACATCAAACTCGTCAATTAAATAAATATCTTTCGGGTAGCCCATACTCAGGCTCTCAATCATTCCGTAGATACATCCGTCGTATAATGGCACCTATGCTGTGTCGATCCAGCAGTTTTTGCAGAATGCATACTTGGCTATGTCAGAGGTCCTGGCGCGTACAGTGGGTGATTTAGATGGAGTTTTAGGCTTCCAGGTATGCCCCCTTGATCTTTCGATCTCTTCTGAATCGTTTTGACGGGTGGACAGATGATGAACGAACCGCATAGAGGATACATAGACCTGCAGAATTTCCACTCATTTGACTACAATACCGACCTCCATCTTTCCTACTGCCGTGCGTCGGACCACATTATTCCTACTTTCGTATTTTTCTTTCTGAGACATATTTCTAGCAAGTGCATTTGAATCCTTTCAACTCGGTGCTGGTCACCCAACCGAGGTGGGCATCTGGACCCGTTCATTCCCCGTGCCCACTCGCAAAACCTCGTTCGCCCTCCTCAACCCCAACGGGCGCAAGGTCTGGCATCCTGACGGTCCTTCCCAAGGCAAATGTATCTGGGAACTTCATGACGTGTGGGGTTGGGATAAGACAAAGGACTTACCTATACTGTTGCGTGAGAACTACTTCACGAAGAACCCTGCTACCGGAAAGAAGGTGCGCTCGTACGAATTTGCCTGGGTTTGTTTTGACATTCGTCATAGATCGAATGGTACACCGACTTCTACTATCCGTTCCTGAAGAAATGGACCCAACGCGTACAAAGCATTGCCTCCCCTGGGAAGCTCATTTTCGCCGAAGCCATCCCCAACGAAGTATACGATCATGATTATTCTGGTCTATGATGAGGCTCATGTTCCTGTGTAGTTTTGTCCTGACTCTTGGACCCCTGAGCACCAGGTCCCGAATATGGTCTATGCTCCTCACTGGTAAGTTCTAACAACACTGTCGGACTCACCACTCATGGGTGGGCTCAGGTACGACCTCAATACTCTTTTCAACAAGGCCTACGGCAACTTCACGGTTAATGTCCAAGGATTATCAAGGGTATGTATCACAACCGAACCCAAAGTATTCCTCCTCATGAACATATTTTCAGGGAATGTTCCCCTTAAAGGCTTTCTACTGGGGACACCGTGGTGCTCGGGACAACTTCAGTCTACAAATTCGCAACATCGTTGAACATGCTTACTCTTCTCTCGGAGAGAAGCCTGTTATTATTGGTGAATGTGGCATTCCCATGGATATGAAGTTCGTGAGACTTATGATGATCCAGAGACCACCGTGCTGATAGACTCACCTTCGTAGCAAAAAACAAGCCTTCCTGCTCGAAGACTTTACATGGCATACCAAGATGATGGATGCTATGATCACGGGTCTCGAGCAGTCGCTCGTTGGTTTTACGTTTGTTTTGTCACCTTCGCTTTGTGGGCCTGAGTAGCTTATGCCGGCACCATAGGCTTTGGACATACAATCCACAAAACAACGACCAAGCTGGGGATGATTGGAATGGGGAGAATTTCTCTTGGTTCAGCAATAGACGCGCTCTTCCCCCATCTCTACTCTACTACGAACAAAACCAGCCTTCCCTTGACAACGGTGGGCGTATCCTACCTGCCGTCGTCCGGCCATATCCGGCCAAGACCGCTGGTATCCCTCTTAAGTTTGAATACGAAATGAACACAGGCGCATTTACATTCGAATGGAGCAATACTGTCCCCGAATCCACCGAGTCTCCCCGAGCGCCAACCATTTCCGGTGCTCCTCTCTCCGGGCATCCCAGTATTACGTCCCTTGAAACAGAAATATTCCTCCCAGGTCTGATTACGCTTGGGAGAAAAATCATAGTCGAGGGTCTTGATCCTGACGACACTTACGTCCATGATGAGGAACGCCAGACGCTGTTTATTGTCGCTAAAGATACCACACCTAGCCATATCCATAGTGTCACTGTGTCACTCTACCCTCCCCTGAAACCTGTATTTGAGCTTAACAATTTCTGGTCGGACTTTGGACCCCGGATAGTCGCTTTAATGGTTGGTGTCATCTTGCTACTTGGACTCTTCTCTCTCTTTCTCTAGATAGCAACAACTCATAGAATGCTTGCCCCTCGTTACTTAGCCTTGGACTCGTACATCACAAATATATCTGACCGCACTCACTGTACGTAATGCAATAAGTTACTACTTCACTCGGGCATATACTCACTACTCAGAGTCCGCATACCCATAATGTATTATCTTCTTCCATTTCCCAAGGCACTTCTATGACATTTCGAGAACTTATGAATCCAAACTGTAACTTCTTATTGGGGAGAAAGAATCTTGATACTAATAATACAGTGCACATATTAAATTGAGATTAGGCTCATCGATATCCACATCTACACCCATTCAGGCCGATAGCGGTTTTTCTTGCGGTACGGCGTCCACATACTTGCCCGCTCCTCCGCCGAACAAATCCTATACAAAGTAAACGTGGCATCAACATCAACGGTACATATCATGACAGAAGAAGGCGAACCTTGATTATACCCCTTGATACCATCCTGAGCGCCTCACGACTCTCCCACAGAGGGTACACCACGACCGCAAACGCGGAGAAAAACACCCAAATGATACCAATGATGATCCACGCCTCAAACCCTCGCACACCAAAGATCGTTTGGGCAAAGAACAGTGGAAGTGGTATAGCAAGGTTCATTATGGTGAACTGCGAACACAGGTGGTCAGCACTGGTCTAGAACAGAGTTATTCAGTAACGTACCTGGGCAAAAGATGACCAGGCTGCGAGTTTAAAAGCTTTTTGTAATTCGACTGGGTCAAGGTCCTTATCAGCCGTAAATCCTGCAACCTCCTCGATGGACTGAACATCAGACGAAGAAGTTTTAGCCTCTTCCTTTTTCTCTTCAACACTCTGCGTCTCTGCCGCCTCTTTCACCTCGCGAGCGTGATGAGGGCTGTTAATGGCCTTCGTTATGTTGAAGTCAAAGTCTGCCGGCGACTGAGAAGGTGGCGCGTCAAACTAGTGGGGAGCTGAATTGAGAGCTAAACACATACCAAGAGAGACCATGTCATTGAAATTATCCCGCCCACGCTGACTGATGCTAAGTTGCCCGCCAACATCTCGTAGTCACCACTACTCGTCTAGACACCAGTCAGTACGATAATTATCCAGAAGGTCACGATGTAAAGTGGGGAACGTACCGCAACGTTGATAACTTTGTTGTTAAGCGCAGCAGTCGTCACTAACCATGCAGTAATCCCCGCAAAGAAACCTACAACGCTCCCAACGATACATCCCCACTTGTTTGCCTTCTTCCAGGTGACGCAGAGCACTGCAGGCACCACTGCTGAGCCAAGGACGACACCCATGAATAGCTATAACGTGAAACTTTTAACATTAAAAGGTGCGGAAAAATTGGGTGAACTTACGAAGAGCCAACCCAAAGAGACACCGATATAGTAGAAGATGAGTCCAGCAAGTGACATACAGAGCCCATAGACGGCAACCTTGACGAATAAAAGTCAATTTATGACTTATATTATCGTCGAGATACTCACCATATAATGTGACACACGCAAGATTTGCCCTTCAGTGGCGGCTGGGTTAATGTATCTCTGTTCGAATCCAAGTTAAATACAAAGATAGCTCCCCGATACGATAAGAGACAAGAGAACATACCTTGTATATATCATACGTTAAAATTGAGGACACGGCTATGAGCTCGGCCGATGTTGCTGAAGTCACAGCCAAGAAGAGTAAGACAAGCATAGCTGCCGCACCTCCCTTTCCCAAGAGCGCAGTGGCTGCAGCTGGTGCTGGAAGACCGGCTGAAACATCTGCGGCGGTCAAGACACGCATGGACGGGTCACCCTGGAGGGCCACAGCCGCGAGGCCAAGTGCGGTGGCGAACGCAAACGGAATAGAGAACCTACAAATATAAGCAATATCAACATCAGCGTTGTACTAGAGATGCACGTGCGTACATACCATGCAAGCCCGCCCAATATATAAGCCCTTACACAGGTCGCTGGCTTGCTCGCAATAGCGCGTTGCCAATAGGCCTGATCGTTGAACACGGTAGCAAAGTTTCCTACAATGTTAATCACACCGAAGATCAACCCGTTCTTGGAGCGCATCGTGAGATAGGAGCCACCAGCATTGCCTGAGACCGGAGCAGTTATTGCAGCTTTGGTGAGAAGTTCGTGCATATGGGCGATGGACCCAATCTTGGGTGATACAGCGTAAGCAGTAAAGACGAAAGTGAGGATGATCGCGAAGAGGACGGTGGTGTGAGTGCTAAAGGATATAAGTTTAGTCAGATAAAAAGAAAGGAGCGGCGGCATACTAGTCGCATAGGAGGGTGGCACGCATTCCGCCAGCCATAACGTAGATGGCTACGCCGAGGGGAATGAGGAACATGGCCTATGATCACGGATGAGAAATGTCCGCTGAGGATAGTTCCACCGACCTACAGCGATTGTACTCATGCCCGTCAGATCGGTCACAGTTGCTGATCCACCAAGGATAAGCATAGAGGACACAATTATATTTGTTGCCAAACTGGGAGGCGATAATAAGTGACTCGAGCAAGGATGGCAATGGATAATGTATGTACCCAAAGAACATGAAGATGCCATGCGCGAGGGCTCCCCAACGAACAGCCACAATCTCAAGCCATGTATGCGCGTTTGGCGCATTCATCTTCAACTTTGCTGCAAGCTATGAGAGTAAATAAAAGTGTCAATAGTCTCCTATCAGGAATAGCAGCAATACCGGTCTACCTGAGCAAAAAGCAGAACTTGGATTGTTGCACCCGCACCATACCACCATGGCCCAGAAATCCCATACTTGTATGCCACGGCACTGGATTGCAACTGAACAGGAGGAAGGCATATCCTTAAATCGCGTAACAGAACATGTAGAAAAACAATTATTCACCAGAGTTGCTGCCCATGTCCAGGCCGAAACAATTCCAGAGGCAATGAGGCCCGGTTTGACGCTTCTCGATGCGCTGCTAAACTCTTCGGTGTTAGAAGGCTTAAAAGGTGTGTATCGCGCTTGGAGGGCTGTCAAGCCCAGCATAAAGACGCTGAAGAACAATCCGATGCCTGCGGGGCCCTGTCAACAGCGTTTCACAATTACGGCATGAAGAACTTCTTACCAATAACTAAAGGAAGAAAGTGAGTAAAGGAGTCGAGTGAGAAACATGAGGGGCATTTAACATACCGACACCATATCCAGCACCTTGAGGAAGTACAGTTGACGGGGCCGACATAATCGAGATCCAACTTTGTTGGGGAGGAAAAGAGGAGCAGCAACAGGTCTCTAGTTCTAGCCCCCCATTAAATACGAAAGGGCCCAGCTTATCTCGAATATTTGACAGGCCGAATGCGTGAGACACTGTCAGACCTGCGTGCAGGGAGCATTTCAACGGAGTCAGTATACGAGTTCCAAGATAACGAACTGGGTACTTACCAAGCAAAAAAATGAAGAGATATCTTATCGATGTTCACATGCCCAACCTTCTCTTCAGGTTCGTAGTTTGATTCTGCCAGACCCCACATCCCCATTTGATCGATATTGTATGATGGATTTCGCTTGAAAATGCGGCATCTTCAAGTCATATGTAAGGGTCTTTTCATTCCGATGTCTAGAGAGTCAGGTTCAACTCCGTACCTCATCCATTGTACGTGGCACTGGCATTGAACAGCCAAGGCTTCAGGTCCGCTTGCACGGCATGGTTTCGCAACAAAAACGACTGGGGCCTGTTCTAGCCAGTTCCGACAACAAAGGAGGTTGAAGGGTCGACGAAGGTACCGATGTATGCCCCAAGGCACAGGGTCCAATGCAGACCAATGGAAAGCGGCAAGAACCGTCGAGGGACGCGATGGACTAATTGTCGTGGAATTTGAAGTTGTCAAGTTACGAGAAGCTACTAAATGGTGTTTTATTTGGTGTCAAAGAGTGTCCATAACTTACGAAATGCAGAGAAAATTCGAGACGAAGGGAATCCCTGTCGTCGACAACCGTCCAAGAATTTAGAAACTACAACGGCGACTCAGACATGAGGCGCTCAATCATTATCGATTCGGGACAAGCCGACCTTCACCGGCCCGGTACAGCAGTTTTCAGACCAAAATTTTGCGAATTAACCCGTACAATCTACACGGGCACTATATAAGACAGACCACAAAACGGAGTATAGATACTAATACACATCATAAGATTATTTTTCAAAGCTTCCATGCACTCAAACCGACGGTAATTTTTCTTCCTTCAGGTACTTGCCAGTGCCCCTACCGAACACGTCCTATGTATGTGCCTGTGAGTCAAACGGACCGAGGAAAGGGACGAAGACAAGTACCTTGATGATCCCCCTAGACACCATCGCCAGCGCCTCCCGGCTCTCCCACAGTGGGTAAAGCACCACCGCGAACGCAGAACAAAACACCCATATAATGCCAATGATGACCCACGCCTCCAGGCCTCTTACGCCAAATATTGTGTGCGCAAAGAAGAGCGGAAGTGGAATGATGAGGATCATTATCACCAGCTATGTTTGTATTGCATCAGTAGGCACCGGACGACAGGGTAAGTGATGACATACAAGAGCGACGGAGGACCATGCAGCGAACTTAAATGCCTTGTGTAACTCGACGGGGTCGAGATCCTTGTCATCCGTGATCCCTGCCACCGCCTCGCCCTCCACGGACTGTACGTCAGGCGAGGCCATGCCGCCTTTCTTTTCATCCACTTCCTCCTCCTCCTCCTTGTGAGCGTGGAGGTGAGTGTGAGGGCTGTTGATGGCGCGTGTGATAGCAAAGTCGAAGTCGGCTGGGGCCTAAGATGATCATGGTCGTGTCAGTTGAGAACTTGAATGCGGAAGAGATAGGATGCGAACCACAAGAGACCACACCACAGCTACGATTCCGCCCACACCGATGGAAGCTAGGTTCCCTGCCAGCATCTCGTAGTCCCCTCCACTTGACTACATAGAACAACAGATAGTCAGTCAATACTGCCAAATACGTCTCTGATCAAGCGAGACGTACAACGACATTGATAGACCCCCCATTCAACGTCGCCGTTGTCACCAGCCACGCTACGATCCCAGCAAGGAAACCCGAAACACTCGCCACGACGCACCCCCATTTGTTCGCCTTGCTCCACGTAACGCAAAGCGCAATGGGGACGACAGCAGAACCAAGGACGACGCCCATGAATGTCTGTATTTAAGGTAAGGACTTCAGTAAATGAAAAACCGGTGGGTACGCACATAGAGCCATCCCATAGACACGCCGATGTAGTAGAACACTAGCCCGGCGAGGGACATAAACAAGGCGTAAGCCGCGATCTGGTGGAGGTCAATTTAATGAATTGTTCTATCGCAATGCATACCCATGGCACTCACCATATAATGTGACACCTTCAAAATCTGCCCTTCCGTCGCCTTTGGATTGATATACTTCTTATACACATCATATGTCAAAATCGATGACACTGCAATGAGCTCTGCGGATGTAGCTGAGGTTACTGCCAGGAATAGCAGCACTAACATCGCCGCCGCACCCGCCTTCCCGAGAAGTGCAGCGGCAGCAGCAGGGGCAGGTAGGCCTGCCGAGACATCTGCAGGGAGTAGCACGCGCATGGAGGGGTCTCCACGGAGAGCAACAGCGGCAAGGCCAAGGGTCGTAGCGAATGTGAAAGGGATCGCAAACCTAATGTACACTGAATTGAATAATTGGAATGGGAAAAAGGCAAGACAACGTACCATGCTAGCCCCCCTAATAAATACGCCTTTACACAACTCGCCGGGCGGCTTGCGATCGCCCTTTGCCAGTAAGCCTGGTCGTTGAACACCGTCGCGAAGTTGCCTATGATGTTGATCACGCCAAAGATTAAGCCATTCTTCGAGCGCATGGTGAGATAGGAGCCACCAGCATTTCCGGGAACTGGCGAAGTAGCAGCAGCAGTGGAGAGGAGGTCATGCATGGCAGAGATGGAACCAATCTTGGGAGACGTCGCGTAGACGGTGAAGACAAATGTGAGGATAATAGCGAAGAGAACAGTAGTGTGGGTGCTGGTTAGGGAGTTGAAATGAGATTAACTCTATTTTAGAAGTGGGGACGTACTAATCACAAAGGAGGGTAGCCCGCATGCCTCCGGCGACTACGTAGATCGCCACTCCGAGAGGGATAAGGAACATTGCTGCAATGGTGCTCATTCCTGTGAGGTCGGTCACGGTCGCTGAGCCACCGAGGATGAGCATGGAGGATACGATCACGTTCGTTGCGAGCCTAGAAAAAGAGTGAATGAGCCATCACTACATTCACAGTAGTACATACCCAAAGAACAAGAACACCCCGTGTGCGATAGGCCCCCATCTCACAGCCACGATTTCGAGCCATGTATGTGCATTCGGTGCATTGAGTTTGAGTTTCGCTGCAAGCTATCGTCATGAACAATAAATATTATTAGCCTGAGGCACATTGCCCTTGTTGGAGGCCAAACCCACCTGTGCAAAGAGCAGAACCTGAATAGTGGCACCAGCACCATACCACCACGGCCCGGATATCCCGTACTTGTATGCAACCGCACTCGATTGCAACTACATGGCCAGGTCAAGGTTGGACGCGTGGCAAAAGGCGTAGTAAGACAACGCACTAGTGTAGCAGCCCACGTCCATGCCGACACGATACCGCTCGCAATAAGGCCAGGCTTTACGCTCCTCGACGCGCTACTAAATTCTTCCGTATTTGAGGGCTTGAACGGTGTGTAGCGAGCTTGGAGGGCGGTAAGAAACAGCATAAAGACGCTGAAGAATAGACCAATGCCAATAACTGAACAAGGATTGTCGGGCGTTGGGTTCGGAAATATATATTAAAAATCATACCGACGCCATACCCAGCACCCTGGGGCAGTACAGTTGCAGCTGTTTCGCTCATCTTGACTTGGGGTCGAACTGAAACTGGGTCTTACGGTTCTGTGAAGATAGCTGCATGGCAAACTGGGAGACGGCCCGTTATATACTCAATGTCCCTCCACCTTATCTCGAATATTTGACAGGTGGGAGGCGTGTGACGCGATAAGAGGTTCCATGCTGCATAAGTCAAGGGTCCGAAGTTTAGGGAGTTAACGGAGTCGCGAGATAACGAGCTGGCGACTATCAGCAATCCTGTCAAAGCCAAGTTTGCTATCTTATCAATTACTCCCACGGTCTTGAACTGGGGCTCGTGATTCTGACAGCTCCGATTGGGACATCCCAAGCACTTGCCCAGTAGTTGCTATGTACGCCACACTTGTATAGTAAGTCGCTTCACAGTTAACGTTCTTCAATTATATACTTCGCATCCACGAACTTACGTGTAGGTTATATCATAACGCATAGCCTATATATGGTGACTTCCTTTCCATTGACCGTATCGTCACGGTGTTTCTCCATCGCCTAAGCGTTGCAGGAACCGACTTCGGGTCCGACACCAAGTTCTCGGCACCCTGGGGCAGTACCGTTACAGCTGCATCGTTCACCCTCCCTTCAAGTTGAACTGGAACACGAAATTATAGTTCGGTGTGGGCAGCTATGTGGCAAGTCGCAGAAAGCTCCGAGTTATAGTGGAGTCTGTGTCTCTCTGCCTTACCTCGAATATTCGATAAGTCGAAGCGCGTGGTCCCACGCCACATAATTCAGGCATTGAAATCGCAAGGAATCCAACGAAGCAGCGAAACAACCTGGTCACTGGTGATTATCAATTAGGAGTCAGGCTTTTGGTCACAAAACCAGGAGTATCACGCTTCCTACGCCTACTCCCTGGAAGTGGTACCTACGTTGAACATGTAAACTCCCCAGTAAAACAATGGCCCAAGAGCACAGGCCCTGCATGTGCATGGAAATACGAACGAAATGTTATACCCCAAATAATTTCCCCACATCCGGTACGCCACAAATTTTCTTTAAGTTGATAGCTCTTCAGTCACACACTGTACATTTCAAAACTAGCCCGTAAGAAAACGTCAACACACTTGCATATCGCAACTTTCCATCCCTATTGCACCTGCCTAGTAATCACAGAAACGGATTTCCATCTCGAGATTAGCCTCCGCGTAACGGAACTTTCCACCTGCTGCTTTACCAAAGCATGCCTTAGAAACACGGTCGAAACCGTAGTCACAATATCCTTGGGTCGGCCATGAGCCATAGGTCTTGGCTGATGCAGGCCCGTAATTCATTTGCGCCTCAGGGAGGGACCAGGTTCGTCCACAATAGGTACGACCGAAGCTAGATCTGGTTTATTGTCGTGAAAGTTAATTCAACGTACTCACATAGGCTAGTGAGTGCACTTACAAGGATTGGTAGTCAATGCATCCCACGTTGCTAATCATATCATTTGCGGAGAGGCAGGTCACCTCAGGCTGAACAGCAAATTTCGTCGCAAGGACAGCTGCAGCGGGAACAAGGTTGGAGATACGCATTTGCTAGTCGAAACGAAGGATCAATCATTCAGTCCCCCGTTGAGGCAGAGAGAGACTCACTTTTACTAAGTCCTGAGTGTGGGGTAAAAAGATTTGTTGACCTACTTAATTGCCTTTCGTGAGGAGCAGCTTTTATAGAGCGAGCTCCCCACAAACAGGACATGGTAATTGTCATGGGACTCCGATGACGATGTTATGGGATGAAGCAACTTGATGGGCGCCATGCATCCTGTTCTGTGGCGCCCTCGTGAAGTGTTCCCGAACAACACTTATTCGGAAGCCACCAGAAAAGGCCAGGAAACGTTAGGCATGGAACCAGAGTGCTTCAGCATATTAACAACTCCTCCGGACTTGACGGCCCCGATTGGGATAGGGAGAAAGTCGAGTTAATATCACCAAAAGCCTTGCTTATTGTGTAGTGACCAGTTTGTATTGATGTCTGGGCAATGTCAGAAAACATAGTGCAACAGTATCGACATCCATCCACCGAATGAACGTTGAGAGTTTATATATTCTGCTCAACGCCGTAAAGACTGAGGAGTTTGGTAGGCCTACGTTCTTCATAGTCGCTTCTGCTAAGTTGTTTGGTAATTCTTGTTCAGTCACTGTCCACATGATGCATAGAACTTGATAAATGGTCTTGAAAGGGACAGTTGGACGCCTTGGAAGACACAGTTCATGTCCGAACAATATTCCAAATAAGGAAGGACTGCCAATGCCTTACCTTTGAAGTGGAAAGTACGTCAATCTTTTGGGGAGCACAATACGCAGGTCCGGAGAAGTTCCACTCGATATTGGCACCTGGTATGCAGAATATCGCCTGGGCAAGCTACGAAAGGTCACCAGACTTGGTGGTGAAGGGCATTGATCTAGTTTAGAGGAAATAAAAAGCTCAAAAGGGCCAGAATGTGAGCATGCAACTGTACGTACAGGATTGACTGTGGTCCATGAACAGCTAGGTAGACCGCTTCACTGCTTCACCTGCGTATATAGACTCGCCCCGCGTGCTACGTAGACAAGAGGTTGAGGCGGAAACTTCAAGTTAGGTTACGGTTGGTAGTGGCATGGCCGTGGCCCGTCACTGACCTAACATGCGTGTCGGGATGATTGATGGAAGTGGCAGCCGCTGGCGGGATATATTTGGCTCTGTTCAAGCTCTGTTACTATTAGACCGTACCGGCGCCAGCGCCAGCCCCCGACTCTGCACATTCCTGCTCAGTGCAAGATTTATAGTAGTCCGAGTTTGTCATATATATATTTATATAATGTAGACCTCACATGGAAAGGCAGTATCATTGTTATTACTAGACCGCAGGAAAACGTCAACACACTTGCATATCATAACCTTTGCATAACTTTCCATCCCCATTGCGCTCTGCCTAGTAATCGCAGAAATGGATTTCCATCTCGACACCAGCTTCCGAGTCACGGAACTTTCCGCCTACTGCTCTCCCAAGGCATTCGTCAGATACACGGTCAAAACCGTAGTTACAAAATCCTGGGCTCGGCCATCTGCCATGGGTTTCGGCTGATGCTACCATAAAATTCATTTGTGCCTCGGGGAGGGACCATGTTTCTTCACAATAGATCTTGCCGAAATGATATCTGGTTCATTGTCGCAAAAGTTGATTTGACGTACTCGTATAGGCTAGCGAGTGTACTTACAAGGATCCAGGGTCGATGCATTCCGCGTTGCTAATCATAACATTTTGGGAGAGACAGGTCACCTCAGGCTGCACGGTAAACTTCGTCGCAAGGACAGCTGCAGCGGGAAAGAGGTTGGAGATACGCATTTTGCTAGTCGAAATTGAAAATCAGCCATTTAGTTTACTGCTGAGACAGAGAGACTTACTTTTACTAAGCTCTGGGTGGGGGGTCAAGAGGGTTGTTGACTGCTTAATCGTGTCTCGTTAAGAGCAGCTTTATAGAGCAAGCTACCCACAAACAGAACGTAATAATTATCATTTGACTCACGAATACGATATTATGTGATAAAGCGGTTTGACAGGGGCCATGCGTCCTGCCCCGCGGCGTCCTCGTGAAGTGTTCTCGAACAACGTTTATGAGTCGGGAAGTCACCAGAGAAGGCTAGTAAACGCAGGGCAGGAAGCGTGAGATGCTGGGAAGCAGGGTGCTCGAGCATGCGAAGAACTCCGCCATGCGGTATCGCCTTTGCTGCCCCGTTTGAAGCAGGGAGAAAATCCAGTGAATGTCACCGAAAGCCTTACCTACTATGTCGTGACTGGTTTGTATCAGTGTCTAGGCATATCAGAAACTATGGTGCACCAGCACTGTCCATCGGATGGATGTCGAGAGTCTACTCCGGGCAACACTGTAAAGACCTCGTGAGGAGTTTGGTGTTCGGTAGGCCTAGGTTCTTGAACGGCGTCGCGTCCTAGTCGCTTCTGCCGTTCGCTTCGTGAAAATTGTTCAATCACTCACTGTCTACATGATGTCGTAGAACTTCATGAAGAGTCTTGAAAGAGACAATTGGACGCCTTGGAAGAAACGGTTTGAGTTCTGAACAATATTTCGAGTAAAACAGGATTGCCAATTCAGCTGTCGAGGTGGAAAGTATGTCAATCTTTTGGAGAATACAATACGCATGTCCGGAAAGGTTCCGCGCGATATCCGCACGTCTTATGCAGAGCGTCACCTGGGCAAGTTGCGAAAGGTCATCGGACTTGTGCTCTTGTGGCGAAGGGACGTTAAAGGCAAACCAAAAGCTCAAAAGGGTCAGAATCTGCGCATAAGACTGACTGCTTCACCCGCGTATATAAACTCGTTCCACGTACTAAGTAGACAAAAGGTCGAAGCGAAAACCTCAAGTTAGGTGAATGTTAGGTGGTGCGTCTGGTAGTGGCATCACCATCAATGGAAAGGCTGGCAAATAATTGCCAGATAAACAGGATATGTTTGGCTCTGTTACTATTAGATTGTCATCGCGCAATTGGCATGCCGCATACCAAGTTCTCAGCTGGCTCCTCTTCCAAGTTCTCAATCATCAATCATTAATCATTACCGACCCAAATTACAGGATGGCAATTACGTCGTCATCGTCATCTCCTGTCCCGGAAAACTGCGAGCCCTGCATACACGGCAAGCGGCACTGGGGGCATTTTCCAAAAACTGAGCCATCCTCCATACTTATATGATTTCATCCATCAACACCGCCTTCTGAACGCGTTGTGCCTCAAGATCTCACCTGACCGAAAACCAACCAGTGACGTCCGACGTGTGGTCGGGGTATCGGAAAGCTGTACTCAGAGGCACTATCAGAAAACGGGGTGCTCAAGGAGCCTTGGCATCATCCACTAGTGCGCTTGTGCACTGGATTTTGTACCATTAGTGTTGCTCAAAACTCGTAACGTATTCTATGGTACATCTCCCTGTCCCTCCCTATTCATTTGTTGATAGTTCCTTCCAGGTTTATCATTAGCCTCTGCCGTGATCAAGACCGTTTTTGGATTCCTATCCTCTTTCACATATAGCCCCTTAACCTGTGAGTTTTGCTCTGGTCTATTTGTGTATACCAAGCTATTCTGTACGTTCCTTTATGTTTTATTGAATACACCCTAGTTGACGTAAATTGCAGTCTACCGTACAAAATTGTTCATCGTCGGAAACGCCGCTGACACATTCCTCCGTCCATTTTATGTCTGTTGGTCTGGTGGCGTTCATCTAGCTCGGTATGTACCTACATCGAATCAACGCTTCCCACATTTCTGACTTCCAACCGTGTACTACCACTAATGTGTAATAGTTATATAACAGTGTTAGCAGTCATAGTCATATGTGCTCACTCCTCAGGCGGCACGGGAGTCACGGTGTTCCTCCGGCCCGGGCGATATATTTTACCTGCGCCTGGATATTGCTTGCTTCGTCGTTTGCGTACCTCGCTTCCCTGCCTTGTGAGTTCGCTCTGTTGGAATTTCCTTGGCATCCATGAATTATGAATCGTTACAGATGCATTGGCTACAACAGCGATTTATGTTTCTGCATGATACACAACTGCTGGACTGAGCGGCAAGATAGCGCTGTTAGGAGCTTCTTCCCAGGCCATTGTTAAATAGCCCTTTCCTTTAACTCTTCACATCCATTACTAGGTATGTTACGCCCCATGGACGTTCAGTACTACACGTCCAAGTTGAACGACCCAAACCAGCCCAAACCTGAGGAGTAACTGGGCTATGATTGCTAAGGATCTGGATTCCGATTGCTACGTAGCCAAGCCACCTGCAACTGTACAGCAAGGAGACAGAACTCCTTTGGCACTTGCCAAGGTTTCAATCTTCGCAGTAGTCCGCAGTCACTCAGCGTCTTGACATTATGAATTCTAACCTTCGAGCCTCCGAGTTATGAATATTAGATCCGTCCTCGAAAGGCATCTAGGGATGTTTCTGAACGCAATAAAGCTTACTTGCCTGGGCACAGTCAATTTGTAGGGCCATCTCTGAGAGCTCTTATTCTGGATCGATTCATATCACCCAGATGTAGCTTAAATCGCCTAAGATCTTGCCAAGGCTAAAAAGAACGTGAATAATTTCGGAGTCAATGACCCGTGGCCCTTATAAGTTATAAAGTATCAGTTCAGATGATCCTCCCCTCATGAACCCCTGCCACGGTTCCATCTAACAACGTTAACATGTCATTCAAGGCGCGAACCACATCCTACAGTAATACAGTAAATCTACATGCAATTCCGTTAGACTACTGATAGACAACAATCCTCTCACAGGCCTGGCGTTAGCCTTTGGAGTCTTGCAGACTATTTTCAGTTCCGTTAATGTGATTTGGGATTACACGTTCGCGCCTTACGTCCGTACGTCATGGGTCTTGCCCATTATTATCGTAGCACTGCGGTACACTGACACACATTTCTAGAGATATTTGCAGGGATTACCCTCGTTTGGGCAGTAGCGACATGGGTGTGGATTAGTGTGCTGTGAGCCCTTCTTTTACACATTGTCTTTACGATCTAGGAATTGATATGATCTCAGTCTCTACTACAACAATCGCCCACTTTCGTCTCAAAGGCTCACGCGAGCTTCTGCACATTTCATATCCTTTACGACCTTCGCTGTTGTATGGCTTGGTGATTTACTTCAGTTCGTTCCCCCATCCAGCTGAATCGAGCATAACTTTGAACAGCTCTACTCATAATGATGGGAACACAATTCCCTCTTCAATGCGATTTTAAGACCCCATCGGATGGTGAAGCTCACGTTTGGTGTATAATTGGGGCTGTGTCATTCACGCTGTCCGTTCTGCTCTCCATTTTCTGTACGTGCTTCACTTCCCGTCGCAACATGTTACATAACTAACCTCAGATGACTCCAGGTACTATTTCTGCGATACTCCTCTATGTCTCCGCTCGCAAGACAGGTAAAGGTTTGTCGGGTAACGTGGCCCAAAGCGATAAAGCTTACTTCGCCATGACATAAACGCCATATATGACATTTACGAACAATGTGTACTTCAATTATAATTAGCCTCTATGTCGACAGTTCGCACCTGCGCAAATTCCATCATAGTTCCTGCTTCATTAGTCGCCAGACCTGGCTGAGTAAAATGTGCGGAATCTTCGTAAAAGACGACTGCATGAGTCTGATAGCGAATGTGCAGCAAGACTCTGGCAGTGAGTATCGATTGCATGGCACGTCCGAACCTGAATGAATGTCTGAGTGGTGAAAAGGTTCGGCACAAGTTAGCTAACGTACGGGCTCAGTATGTTAGAGAGGTCCGCCTAAGAAAAAATCTCAAATCGCGCCTACTCAGATAACAGAAAAGCGGAACACTTACAGGGAGTGTCAAGGGGAATATAACATTGAGTATGGCGAGAACTGTCAAATATCAAAGTCAACTTGACGAAGACAAACACAGGTATCGAGGGTGGACCTACCAACTTGGTGTACATAGTATATCACACCTGTGGGTGGATGACTGCTTATCATTTTACGGTAGTATAGAACAAAGTATTTGTACCTTCTCTGTAAATTGTGTCGAATAACTGAGAACCCCCATCAGAATTATCTGTGGCGTCGGGCAGAATGAGTGTTGAAAGCGCGGACGTCCGAAAGAGGATTCGGCACTCACAGGCGGTAGCAGCCCGAATGGACATTAGTAGTAACATCACTAGGACACAGCTGTTTAATAAATTCACACAATGAATATGGAATAATATACTAACTGATATCATAAACTATGAGTATGATCCATAACCTGTACGCAGTAGGGTTAGAGTTTGTAGTAAAGCATCCACGTGCTAGAGGGAAAGGCGCCGGGCCATCTACAAGAGTCATAGTCGAAGTTATCAGACATGTTTGTGATAGAATGAGTTTTTAAGACCGCTTACACGACATGTGAGAAAAGGGGATATGTGCCTGAATGAGCACTACCACAAAAATGGAGAGAAACAGTACAGCCAAAACAATCCCCAGCTTTTTGTTCATATGCCACACCGCCCAGACTCGCCAGGTTAAGATGACTGCAGGATTTAGAACAACGCCAGTATATGTGAACAACGAAGCATACTTTCAGAACACATGATTCCGATGATGGACGAATCTTGAAAAAAGAACGGGTAAAATGATGAGCTGAACTTGATCCTTTTGAAAGTGAAACTGGGGTAAAAACTGACATGCTAAAATATTAAAGTTAATGAGGCAGGCTTCGGGGTTCAAGTTAATAGAGAACTGTTCTGAAAATGAGCCGTGAGAAGCCCTGCAGGATCCTGAGACGTGGCGCAGATTCACGTACGACGCATGCCAAAAATCGCAAGATCGATGAACGGTTGATATTTCTGTAACAGGTACGCAATTTTCAGGAGCGACCATGGCGCTTTCCATATAAGGTCGACTTCCAGCCCAAACGTAAGCATGGCATCGTAGACGACGAGTGCTGAGCTTATGACTTGCAGCGGAGAAATAGGGGGAGAAGGTCAAGGACGTGTATTCGGAGACGGGACCATAGATCCATACCGAAAATATACTTCAGAACCAGTAAGAATGAATGGTGGGCGCGACAGATAGTTGCACTCACTGAAATATACTGCATATGTTGTATCGCGAGAGCAATCTGATCAGGAAGAGAAGCCATCGGGGGTTCTGGCCATGTGCGAGGAAGAAAAGATCAATAGTTACTACAGGCTTAATCACTTATTATTATAGTCCACCTCAGTCTACCAACGACCAAGAAGTCGCTACCCAGAGTCAAACTGAAGAGTTTTTCTTCACATGTCAACTGGATGGCATGACGAAGATCATGAGAACATTAACTTTCTTGGGCAGCTTTATTGAATACTTAGGTACGTTACTGTTGAATTGAAATGGTTCTGTGTATGTATGGATCCTGTAGTATGAACTGAGCATTGACACTGATAGTACGCTGGATGCTGAACTCACTCATTTGGTACGGTAATTACAACGATAATCTCTTGATGAAATATGTGGTGACTCGTTACATGCCAGACATAATATGAGTGGAAACGTCATGGTTGTGAACCAGCCTTGGAGAAATTCTCACGATCATACGGGGATATCCTTATCTAGTAAATACTCTACAATATAAACCGTGTACCTCATCACCAGTAACCCTCTGTAAGTAAATGCGTACATAAAATACACTATGTGTTCAATACGTCAGTAGCTTGTAGTAAGTAAAATCAACCTCTACGTCTACATCGAACTTACCCCCCGAGATCTAGAATCTAAATGAACAAACACCCCCACAACAGCCCCACAATCCCCAGAACCTTATTTAGTCCCGCACTCCTTGCCTCTGCCCCATTATCCTTGGCATTCTTCACACTGCCCCCCGTCGTTGCCGTCGTCCCCGTCCCATTCGCCTTTCTAATCGCATCGCTCTCCGCCTCTCCACCACTCAACGGCTGGTTCCATAAGAACCACGCCTCCTCAACATATTCGCTCTCCCCCTTTGCCAAAAATGCTGCGTACTGACCATTAGGATCCCCGTAGGCCGCTGCTACTGCCCCTATGGAGGGATAGAGCTCGGCGGCATAGGAGGCCTCGTTAGAAGAGGTGGCAGAGAGGGTGAGGGCGAAGTCGAGAGCAGTTTTAATGGTGGAACCCGCGGTAGTGGTGTGGTTCCATGCATCAGCATCACCAGCATAGGCAGCGAGGCGGGCATTCGTCTACCAGATGTAGGTGAGTTGTTACTTTTGGTGAGGGGAAGGATGGAGGGACATACGATCATGGCTGCAAGATTATATGCGTGATAATGATACGGGCGTGTTCGCACCGCTTCGAGAGGCTGCACGTACATCACGTCAGTCATTGACAAGTAAGTAAACGCCACTGTAATGCAAACCTGTTCGCCTGTTGCTGTGATCTGAGCCAAATACAGGCTCCCGAAATAGGTATCTGTCGCGTTCTTCGCACCCGGCAAATCCCCAAGAAGGATATACAGTGACGCGACTTGGTTGTACCAGAAAGTGCCGTGGTTACTGCAGAGGGTTGTCATCAATGGTCGGCTTGCCATGCAATAATGTGTAAACCGTACTTGGCCGCCCGCGCTTCTTCAATTGAGATCGGTGCACTCTCTGCCCATGCGATGTATTCTTTGAGCCACGCGTTCATCTGGCCGTCCAGCTCCGCGGTCCAGTCCGTGCAGTTAGATTTACGGAGGATGAGGAGACCGGAGGCGATTTTTGTCATGCCTTTGAGGTCCCTATTCCGCTTGTTAGCGTTCACATGGGCTGGGTAAGGGGCGCGCAACTCACAAGAGCCCGGTGTGACTCCCCACCTGCCCCGTCGGGCCACGCTGCATCTGAGCAAAGTTGAGATTCGGGCTCATCTTGGTGTCCGGGTCCAAGAACCACGCCTTCACGTGCGACACTGTTATCAAGCACATAGACAATCACGAACCAAGTTAGGAACGTGACTGGTAGTCTAGAATGTATGTACGCACCGACGGTCTTTGAATACGAGGACGAACCGCTAGCATGCGGGGTGATAGCGAAGGCGATGGCGTTGTAGAGGACCGCGTCTGAGAGGGACTGGAAGTTCCCTACGTCGTTAATGAGGCGCCCGTCTGGGTTAAATTGGCCATCGCGGGTGATATAGGTACATTGTTTCCAGACTGATATTAATCATTCAATGATACGTGAGGAGCGATTTGGTGTGGGCGCTGATATACATACCTTCTTCAGGCGCGAGCTCGGTCGTGTTTCCGACTTTGGAACAGTCTGGCCACCAGCTGCAATCAACGGGGTGTTAACTAGTTTGCGTGAACGCATAGGTTCTAGACGTACTAAGGGGCCCAACTCATATAATCATGCTTATCTCCAGACGGGGCGGTAACATTTTTCGTTGTAACGGCTATAAATTGGATCGTTAGATTTATGTGAACGCTATAGAAAGGAATAAAACTTACACCACGGCCCCCGCGAAGCAGAATCCTCCGCCCAAGCAAGGATAGTTTTCTGCGCAGCAAGGGTGTTCTTCCCAAATACGCCTGTTATGATGAAATCAGGGTCAACAAAGTCATTTGCGTAGCTCGTTAACCCGGCTTGAACACTGAGAGAGAGGAGCGGTAGTAATAGGGATAGGTAAGCGCTTGGATTCAAGAAAAAGAGTGATGATCGCATTGTGGCCCGAATCTGGCTTTAGATATGGCTTTAGTGGTTGTTTGTAGAATTGGAATTGCGGCGCAGATTTGCTGGGGAAATTAAGTTGAGTTGTGAAAAGGAGGGAGAGAAAGAGGGGCACAAGGTAGGGGTGCAGCAGGTTGCGGCCCTTTTTGCCCGTCCCCCCTTGGCTCCCCTTGGTCTACCACCTTGATATCGGCAACTCTTGATAATTTAACCCCTTCCGAGAATGTTGTAAGGAGATGATGGAAACGTGACTAAGTCCCCTGAAACCCAGGACCTCGTTGAGGCATGATTTTCTTGGGATACCGGCGCATCTTCGCAAGAGTTTTAGCGGCCTGTACCAGTTATATGGAAGGCTGACAAGACGCGTTGCGCGAACTCATGTTTAGAGGGATCGGCAGTGTTGACTCAGAAGCACAGAAATTAGTCGAGGTATAAATAGATGTTGGTGATCCGCCAAATGCGGCCAGGGGCAATTAATTACACTTGTTTACCCGAATCAGCAAGGAAATGCACCCACAAACAACGCGTTGACCAAACAGTCAGTGCGGCAGAGTTACACGAACAACATTGTTCGAACTATCGCCTTTCTTCAACGACAATTTCCAAGCCCAAATCTCTATGGTAGACTTAGCTGACCCATCTGCGCCGAAATCCTGGGAGCAAGCAGTAAGCCGCCAAAAGTTGTCGCTATCGTCGATGACTCGGATGACCGATGATCTCTGATTGTTCAACACAAGCTAAACTCAAGCCTAGGATGAGTAGCCCCATATTGAAATGGTTTCATGCTAGATGCCACCCATTATCTTAGTAAGTTGGGGTGTTTCGGAAACCACCACCTTCTAACCAGTTTAATATTGGTCCGCACAGGATACCTTAGTTTGCCACACGCACGTTGTTCTTTTAGCTCTCGTGTCGTTCCAGCTTAAACAACAGGGTGATAATACGGGTGCCAAAAGGGCCCCGAAGCCGGTAGGTATGTATAGTCTGGGTAACATCCTGCGCTATCACTAAAAAGTGTCATGACAGCGTCCGCCGCTCAAGCTAACACTAACTAGAGCCCGAGCGTGATGATACGGACGAGTAGTATCTGCCTCGCCTATCGCAGGCTCGATCCTATAACCGCCCAGGCAATTGGGTCGCCCCTCTCAGCGCCCTCAAGAAGAGTCAGATAAAGATCCGTCCGACGTCGACAGATATTCACTGCCCCCAGTGCACCCTGAGACGCCAGCGCCTGCATATGAATCAGCCTGTTCCTGATAATTAACAGCCATGTTGCCGCGCCAATCCACTACTGCTCCCCTTTGTGTATGGATATGGCACCTATTAACAACTTCAGGCACGAGTTTATTGTGTCGTGTGTGGTAAACCCCCAGTCAGTCACTTTTATACAGGCAGTAGAGCAAGTTTGTCCCACTTTTCTCAGACTGTGTCGAACTGTCGTGAATGCGAGCAAGCATATAAATTGTCCTTTGTCAACTCATCATTGCGCTGCATTGACAATCGGATCATTCGGTGTGTCTACGCGTCGAAATTGGAAAGGGCTGGGTAAGTGATGGACCATGGCATACCCGCACAGTCCAATCCGTCTCCAGAATCGGAGTCCAGATGCAGTCTACGTGAACCTTACCATCATCCCTGTAGCCTGCCATCTCGCTTTCGACAGTCTTTGCACACTAACCAACATGACCGATAACGTGTGGAGTGATTCGCGTCACTGGAAAAGCCCAACAGTGAAAACAGTATCCAGGTGACTTCCTGACTTACGCGTGGCTTGTCAACAACCACTCATATCCAGGAGAACGCGATAGGGAGGCATTTAGTGCATGTTGCGTTCAGGGCCGGAAAAGGTTGCTTTGAAATGGGTGAAGTGTCGAGAGCTGAGGCAGATACTCAGAAACCGTGCCAAACCCGAAAACCAGTAGATGTCAAGGGTGGGATTCGACAGATGGATTATTAGGTTGCGGGCGAATCGGCCAAGCCTTACGCATGCCTGTTGTTGGGCCAGGGAGCTGGTCGCGGAGCTCAAAAAAACCTTGATCGCAAAGTCAAACTTGACCTGAACGTAACTGCCAACCTATAAGCGACTTCCATGTGTGGCGGCGGTTGTCTGCTCCTGTAAGCCCTGAGATCTGAGAGCCTTTGTTAAGGTCGTTTAGGCAGCCTTATCCCCTATAGTCGCCTTCAGCGTCATCCTTGAAGGCTCGGGTGGCGCGATAGCCGTACCCGAACCGAGCTGGAGAGAAGCTCTGGGAATTATGCTGGAGCTGAAAGCTTCTCTGCTCCATCTCCATCCTATTAACATACTCTTCTCTGTGCTCCCACTCCTGCATGCCTATGGTAACCCGTTTCACACCTATTAGTTGGCCTGGTGGGGGTTGGAATTCGGCCAACAACTTCGATTCCTACATGTCTTTCACAACGGCGACGGTTCTTCGAGTTCCCCTGCCACGGGGATAGCACCTTTGCTATTTCTGTGTCCCCGCCGATGAACTGCAGCTCTGCGGACTATGGACGCTGCCGAAGGCACCCCCACATCTGCGGAGATTTGTTGGAAATATAATTCCCACTTAGGCAGTGCCTGCTTCAGGAGATACGAGTCCCACTTAAGCAACGTTCCCCTAGGGTCACGATGTGCCTCAAATAGAGTCTGGAAAGGAAAATAAGCTTTTCAAAACGGTTTCTTTTTCATGATAAGCAATCAAAAACAAGACTTACCCGTAAAGAATTGACAATTACCTGTACGTTATCGCGATCTTGTAGTTTGATAGCGCGCCACACGCCGGCCGTGGAATCCATGCCAGTATTCAAATACTTCAAGTCAATGTAAGTGTTAAATACATGTGGCGGCTAAGTAGATGAAGCCAAACTCAGTTTTATGATTATCGATGGGCATAAATAAGATATTACCCAGTGTTCTATGGCACTTGCGAAATATTCCGAGCCAAGGTAGCGCCGTTTATGCAAGTCATCGAGGAACTTTACTAGTTCGAGTGAGCCACTGGAAAGGGAACGAGCAACATGGTATGCCCAGTATCGGCGAGCGTAATCGTAGAGTGCACGACTCGAAGGATCCATTCTAAACATGGTACACAGTGAGTATCAGATCATGTACAATCCATTGATGTGCAGTCGTTCGTACCTTGGCAACTCTTGCCAGCCCACAGTAGGCAGAAGTTGGATACACCAACATGCGATGAAAGTGTGATTACGGCTACTCGGGGGATTCAAAGGATGCTGGCCGTGTGGTGAATCTGTGTTGGGTGGCCAGTTACTTGGTTCGCCAACGGAAAGCTCTTTGCACCAAGCTCCCCATATAACCAACAGATCAGAAGGGGTGTAGTCTAGACTCTAAGAAACACAATTAGGGATAATTTTGCGATGGGTATAACGGTAACTCACTCTAAGCCAAAAGAGCACTGCTTGTGCGTTACTATGGTCACGCGCTTGCAATGCGTGGCGAAGATCTTGAAGAGAGGTAATGGGACGGGGTTCGCAGAATGGGGATAGATCGAAGATATTATCATTGGGATCGGGTGTGGCTACTGATTCATATGACAAGTTCAGATTCCTGATATAACAAAGGAAAAGGTGGCAGTCTCACTCATATGCTTCACAATTTCATACGGTGAACGAAAGCCAGCGAACAAAGCTGAAATTTGGCCACGTTTGGTGAACCATGGGTTTCTGTTCCATAAGGGCTACTTACGAGTATAAGTAATGAACTGAATTCTCATGGTCAGCATTACGTACCCATAATAATATGGAGTATGAAAAGTAGTGTAAATTAAACACGAACTTCTTGTCAATATTGCGAAGCAGGTTCAATAAAGTTTCATTGTTTGTTGTGGAGGCCCGCACAAGGTGGTACACCCAGTACTGTCTGACATATCGGTGCAGGACATTGCCAGAATATGACCTGAAACACCCATAAAATCATATCTTAGTTACTGGGGCAATATTTCCAGCTGCACTCACTCTGCATATACGCTCGGAGAGGTATTGGCCATCACGCTTATACACCTCTGGGCGATACGACAATGAACGGAGGAATCCTTGAGACATTCTCGATAATCGCCCATGTAGCTGCCAACGTCGCACGCGTGGTTCCTCCACGATTTCAAAACCGCTTGCATGATTTGACGAACGGCACGGGGGGCAAAAACTTCAGTATCATCAAGTATACCACACAGCAGTTGTAGACAGCAATCTATGTGGGACCCGTCCGGAAACCGATGGATGACATGCATCACTGGTGCATGGTCGAATGCGTAGGGTGAAAACACGTGTCGAAGTGCTACGTCGCGCAGCTCCAGAAATTGTTGGCAAACGGAGGGACAACCGTTAAGCTAATTCAGATGGTCAGCCTATAGCATAGCTTTGTCTACGTGAAAGTGTCACGCACAGTGGAGAAATGAACCATCTTATGAGCCAAGTCCAAAAATGCCACAAAGTTGGAGAACGAATCTATCTTACAAAAATGTTTGATGATGTAGGCCCATGGGTCCTTGCCCAGCCCAACCAGATATTTGAGAGCACGCGTCGTAAACGCTGAAGGGTTAACTGAGGCAAGCCAACAAAGAGCGTGCCATTGTAGAGAGTACGCTCTGATATACAAGTCAATGCAAATCACAGGAACAGACAACGGGGTAGAACTCACGATGTCATATGCTTATCCAAATCCCTTATAAGGTTCAAGTGATCTACCAAGAGACGTTCTGTATTTTTCTCGCGGTCGATGTAGTACTTCCCAGAGCGCTCTCGATCGAAGAGAAAATCGGGAAAGGATTTATGGATAGGGCGAATAGTTTCACTATCAACTCGGAGGATGGAATGAAGACCGCTCAGTTGAAGTCGGATGAAATTAGGTTTGACACCAAGCAGAACAGCTAGGATCTCGATGTTTTCGACCTCCAGGACCGCACCGAGGATATATTTGAGCATATTGGTATGAGGATTCATAGACAGAATCTGGTGGTAAAGTTTATCAAGCTCAGAGAATGGTTCACCAGCATTAGCAGCCAGGACGATTGCCAGGCGGTCTATAGGCGAGGAGAATTCGACATCGATAAATCTAACAATGGTTGATGCATAGACAAAATACCCAGATGCCCTGTGTGCTAGGATAATAGGAGGATCGTTTCCAGGCCAAGTGCGCACCAGGTCAGCCATCATAGCTTCGTGTTTCTCGGAAGTCCTGATGCGCTCGAATTCGGTTCGAAGATATATCACGACATCCGTGAAAGATGAATACTGGCCATATAGTGAAAGCGTAGTTGTGAAATGTCTAATCCTGGTGCGAACAAAACCCTGTTCGATCGATGGCTCAGGTCGGCTTAGAACAATGAAACGAAGGGGAACGGAAGGGGTCTGAGCCAGGGTGAGAAGAAGCATAAGGATCAGCCGCTGGGACTCCTTCTCTCGGCATTCATCCAACCCGTCGATCACTACCAGCTTCCGTGGGTTCTGCTTCCACCACTCAGGGTCGTTTTGTGATGCCACTTCGCATGGTTCAATTATTAGCTTTCGAACCTGGGAAGGGACCGTGCTGTAAATGATATGTGGATCGAGGTTTACAAGATCGTTAAGAGCTGTCCGAAATGCGGGGATACACCTTGCAAGGTGAAATGCAATCGTCGTAAAGAGATATGTATGGGTATCTCGACGAGGCTGATTGCGAGAAAAAAAGAAACTAGCAGCGAGATCGCCACGCTGCACTAAGCGTTCGCAGACACTTTGAGCAATAGCTGATTTTCCCGATCCGGCGGGTCCGTGTACCCACAAAACTCGACCCCGTCTTGATTTGTGTTTGGTATCTACCCATTCTTTGATGTCCCTCAAGATCTCGCATCGAGTTCCTGGGTGGCACCGCGAAGGTGGGTCGCGTTCTGCTGAGTCATATGCAGCGCCTGGCGCGATGACATTCAGTAAAGCCGAAAGACCTTTACACAGTCGTTAGTAGGTTGCTGCTCTGTATAAGAGGCATGTACAAAAATTCTACCTGTCTCGGATTCCTTGATGTGGTATGTATTACTATGGACGCCGCCATGAATCTCTGTAAATCTGGACCGAGTAAAGGTCAGATGGTGAGAGTAAGCGAACGTCATATAGACAGGGTACCTAATAATGTGTGGTGTTTTATAGGAACGGTGCTCGATGAGTAAGATGGGACAGAGCGCTTACCAAACAATTTTAGACGCCGGTACTAAGCCGTAGTAAGACTCGGTGATCGAGGCATTTTTTGCGTTGTCAACGCAAGTAACCTGATGCACAGCGTTGCGATAGTAAGCGCGCCAATATGGCGACGCCGTCAAAAGTTGTGGATCAACAAAGTTCATATGTAATTCACTACAGAGAACTCACCAACGTTAGTGGATGGCCGAAAACCATGGTGGCGTCATCTCATTGTGGCAACTGGATGTCCGATTTTGTGGAGTTGGGGAAGTTGGGATGGGAACGTAAACACTGAGCGGGACTATTTTTAAGAGTTCGATAGAACAGTGGTCGGACATGTATAAGGTGTATCTCACCTCCATAGCAATTAGCATGGTTTGGGGAGAATCCGCCGTTGGTATGCAAATCGTGGATGGGGGCCCAACTAGATTTCTAACACCTTGGTCAGCAGGTATTGAGCTGTCAGAGATACGCAGCGGTTTCTCGATTGGCGCTGCGGGCATCCAGGGTTACATCCACCGTAAACCGGGATATACAGAGTCTCGAGTACGATGGTGTATAGAGTAGCCTGTCGTTCTATTGGGTACTTCTAACTTCTAAGGGATTGATGTTCTCGAGGGGCTGGACTTTCTTCGTCACTATACTCGAGTATGAGTCCTGCCTTACAAATTGAGATGGAAAACTGGCACAAAGGTGTGCCTTTCATAAGCAAGTAGAGGCAAGTAGCTTCAGCCTATCGAGAAATCAGCAAGTGACAGAATAACGATTTGACATTGGATATCTTTGGAAATCAGCCATACCTCCAGCTCCAGCGCTTGCTATGAATGTGCCAGATCGTCGAGAACGGCAGTTGCCTCCGACTATATGACAGCATGTAATGTTGAACCATGTGAAACTTTAGGATGGTCATCTATAGTCATCTAGACACAGGTTGCTAAGCCTAAACTAGAATTGGACTGGAATGAGCCTTGAGCTTCAAGTTGTGTTTCGGCCGAACAACGCCCGCGTTCGAATGAGGTTTTAAAAGTTTCTCTGTTCCCCATCGCTGCGAATCTGCTCAGCCTGATGACGTTGTCTAGGTCACCAAGTGTAAGACTTGAAGTTGGTGCCACGGAGCTACGAATACGGGCACTTCAGGGCAGGTCTTTTCTCGAGAGAGTCTCGGGTCTGAGTTGCCTCTAATGAGTTCTAGAGAGGCATTTATCCTATTCAACTTCTAGACGAAGGAAATGCAACATTCCTATCTCAATACAAGCTCCCTACCTTATAAAAATCAACATGCCTTGGAATCAAGGCCACCGACTGGCAGGTCAACAGGGAGGCATTATTGGTACACGTCGCGCCAGACAGGGAAGAACTACTACTAAGCGGAAGGAGCATCGAGAAGCTGAGGTAGATGCTCAAGTGCTCAAAATTCGAGTCAAACCTTGGAGTACCCACTGGCTCTACCGGAATCGCACGAGAGACTCCATGAACCCTGCCAGTGGTGGCAACACGCGTATCTCGACGCTAGTCCGGGGAACATCCAACGACACGCAAATTGGAGATGAGGAGAACGAGATCCACGTCCTACGACGCGTCCTGTCGACGCCTACATTGTTCTCGTTCAGCTGCCACCGCCCCTACGATCGCCAGGACCAGGACCAAGACCAGGGTATCGATGTCTGGGGCACGGTCGTCCTGTCCTCTCTCGATCGGCTGGTCTCTTCTTCCCACTCACATTTCTCCCACCGCCCGGCCACCATGCCCAACTTTGTCGAGCTCCCCATTAACGATCTCCTCTTCGTCTGCACCGTCCCCAGCCTCCCTTCCGCCTCTTCCAGTCTTATCCACGCTTCCGAACGAACTATGCTAGGTCCGCTTCCCCCGCGTCAGTACAAGGAGCTTTCCCGTGTGCTACTGTACGTGCCCCACCTCCCCGAAGTCGTGGTATACCATGAAACAAGCCGAACTCTTTCGGCAGCTGGTACTACCAGGGTAGATTAAGAATCTGATGCCGAAGCATTGTTAAGCTTCAATTCGGGGTACATGCTAGTATATTCAACAGGACAAAATTTCTTGAATAACCTTGTCCGTATAGAAGCTGACGACCTCCTCATCCAATGTAACAACGGAGATCTTGATCTGACCAGCGCCCACAACACTCTTTTGGCTCTTCCAACTTCGATAAGACCGGAACGCACCGGGCAAGAGGATTCGTATAGTAGGAGGCCCAAGTTGCCCTGAAGACCTAAAATGAGCATAGGTTGTATTGATGGACTTCAGAAAAGCATCTAGACGGGCGGAGGCGGAATTCGCTTCGGGTCCTGCCATGCCAAGTAACTATTAAAGAGATTCTTTGTGAAGGCAATGGCATGAACGAACCAAGTACACCTTTGAGCTCTATCATAAAGCCATAAGCTCGGGATGGGTGGCGATCGTCGACGGTAACAGTGTACTCCGAAATATCGCCGAGGGTACCTCCCAAGGAGTTGACTGCATCCACCAACTCCTTTTCCGTGACAAATTCACGGGTTGCTCGCATGATTACACTAAAAAGGAATGTTTGGGTGATGCATTACTGCATATGTACCTGATAAGCTTACTTTCTTCTCGACGAGTATCGGACGAGCGGTTGTCCGTCGGTGGGGTCGAAGCCGGCTACTTCAATCACATCGCCGAGTCTATACCGCCACAAACCATCTCTGGTTGTGAGTATCAATTCGTAAGTCTTTCCGACTACAAGTTCCCACTGCATTGGTGTAAGATGCGAGGTAGCATTATGAAGAAATTTTACGCACCGCCTGCTTTAAACTATTGGCATTTTCTGGGGCTGCGAGGTCAAGATATTCGAAAAAGTCGTCTGGCGACATGCTGAAGAGATTAAGATCTCGGGCGAGATCGTAGGTGTAGCCGAGCGCTGCTTCACTGCCACCCAAGCCAATGCTAACCAAATCAACGTCAGGGCCAATGTAGTGACGCGCCTAACGTGAAGCTGTTAATCGTAGGAAATGTATTTCCGAAGGGACTTGCCTGTGGAACAAGCTTTGCAAATGTGCCACTGCCAACAGCCCAAACCCGTTTCAAATCCGGCCATATTTTTTTTGCCCATCCAGGAGACTCCGTGCTTTTGCCGATGGCCCTGAGTTCCGCAGCACGGCCGGGGTTGGGAGTAAATTGTTGCTGCGGGTGATGAGTTAACTCATTCTACTTGCTTTATGAAAATTTACCTGGATATAGCTATACACTTCCTCAACGCCGTCAAATTTTGGTACAATCCCATCGCCAATTGCTTGGATAAGGGTATCCCAGTTTCCTTCTATCAAACGGATAAAATCCACGAAAACAGTGCTGAAAATGGTGTTGATCATCACGAGGGACGGTTCCTGAAGCGCGAATAGGGCATGCATCAACAATGCAGACTGGTAGGAATGTATAAAGGAAGCGGCAAGTGGTGATGTGCAGCGTGGTGCTTGAGGATGTCCAATTAACAGCAGGAAAAAGTATAGTCGACTTGGCCTACCTTTAGTTGTCATTAGAGACGCATCCTGGTCAACATCCCATCCATGAATCATCCTAGTTGAATATCCAATACTTAAACAAAGGGGGATCCGATTCGTCACTTCACCCGCTGCGCTGTCATCCTTCAGGACATCAAGAACGCCAACGTATCTGAGGTTATATATAACGCAAGACATCCCCCCATCCTTGTCCTTAGCTGGGTGCATCGCACTCAGGGCAAAGAGATATGGTGAAATATTCATGACGGGGTGCTTGTACTTCGGGAAAAACTTGGCAGCTCCACCGGTAGTGCCAGATGATGTGACGATGTAGGATGGGACGCCTGGTGCAAGGAGATTTGATACATCGGAAAGGAGTCTCGGTGAAGCACTTAGAAGGCGGTCAATGAAAGGTCGATAATCGTCGTATGTAGATAAGGGAACAGATTGAATGAAACTGTTGACAACAAATTTGGAGTCTTGCAATACGTCTTGCTGCACAGGCCTTTCCCCTTGGAGGAGGATACGAAGGTCTGAGAGAAGAGGTGCTTCGCGGAAGTAAGTGGTGGTGGAGTTTGTGTTGACGAGACGGGCGAGAGTGGTTTTCACCCTGTCTTGAAGCAAGATCGTCAATTCTGGTGAGAGTGTCGAAATAATCGGTTTCGCCTCGGCCATAGCTGGAGTGTCTAGCCACGATATGTATGTAATTGGCACTATGATAGTGAATAAGGCTGTAGTACCCTAAGTCACCCTTGTTCGGGTTGGCGATAAAGAGGTGGAAGCATTCATCACCAGTCGAAGCAGAGTCTGTAAGTTGGAGTTTCTGTCGGTTTTATGATGCGATCCTAGTTGAAGAACACTGACAACAAAAACTAATCATCTGCCCAGCACATGACCGCGAGAGACGCGGCCTCAAACTTTGACGCTCAAGGCCGTTTTCTGTGACGCTGAGCAGCACAGTCTACGATGTTCAGCTGTTTCCAATCTGTTCAACTTCTAGACGAAGGATATGCAACAATTTTATCTCAGCACGAACCGTAGCAGGCGAAGCGATGTTTCTCATCGTTACCTTACATAAATCACCGCGCCTTGCAATCAAGGCCACCGACTGGCATGTTCCTTTGTCCCATTCTTCTCACCGCATTCGTCACACAAAGACCGCCATGCATATATCTCTTTCTTATAAAACAACGCCTTTCCAGCCCCCATCTATATTCCTAGCATGCCCCCTACACCGATAATCACCCTCCTACCAAGTTACGCGTGGCCAGTACACCACCATTCATACCCAAAAGAACGGGAGGTCAATAGGGAGGCTTTAGTGCACGTCGCACCGGACAGGGAAGAGCTGTTGCTAAGCGGAAGGAGCGTCGAAGAACTGAGGCAGATGCTCAAGATCCATGTCAAACCTGGGGGTACCCACTGGCTCTACCGGAATCGCATCAGAGGCTCTATGAACCCCGCCAGTGGTGGCAACACGCGTATCTCGACGCTAATCCGGGGTACGTCCAACGACACGCAAGTTGGGGACGAAGAGAACGAGATTCACGTCCTACGACGCGTCCTATCGACGTCTGCAGTGTCCCCATTCAGCCGCCACCGCCCCCACGATCGCCAGGACCAAGACCAGGACATCGATGTCTGGGGCACAGTCGTCCTGTCCTCACTCGATCAGCTCGTCTCCCCTCGTCCTCTCGGCCCAACTCACATTCTTGTAGTCCACTCCACGACCTCTCCTCGACGCCGAAAGCTCTCTTCCTCCCACTCTCATTCCTCCTCCCACCGCCTGGCCACAAAGCCCAACTTTGTCGAGCTCCCCATCAACGACCTCCTTTTTGTTCTCACCGTCCCCAACCTCCCTTCCGCCCCTCCTAACCTTATCCACGCTTCCGAGAGGGGTAGGGTAGGTCCGCTACCGCCAAGGCAACATAAGGAGCTGCCACGCGTACTTCTGTACGTACCCCATCTCCAGACCTTCCCTGAACTCGTGGTGTACCTGCATACCATGAACCAGGCCGAGCTCTTCCGGCGGCTGGTGCCAGAGTGGATTAGGGACTTGATGCATCCGCTGCCTGTAAGGGGAAGAACGTTACACAGCAACGACGCGTTGTTGAGCTTCGGTTCGGGGTTGAGGACAGCAAGTTCGAAGGGGCCGGGGATAGTAATGCCACGCATGGCGCCGTTGAGCTTGTTAGGGCTCTTCCTCCCTGGTTCTGCCGGCTCAGTGTCATCAAATTCAAGTGAGGAATGCCTCCTGTTGCAGAAGCACGACGTTCACCCTTTAAGATCTTATCCCGATCTTGAGCATCGCCGTACTGTCGCTCACATTGTAGATGAAATTGCCTCTCATGGTGATGATCAGCAGCTGATACATACCGTTGCCCGCCTCAACGCCCTCCGTGACAATCTTGAGTACATAGGGTACTTTGACCACATTCTCTGGTACGAGCTGGACATGTATCGGGATATACTGGTCCGGGCAGTCAGTGCGCAGGCGAGCGTTACGAGTACAGGTACTGCTGGGATGAGCTCAGAGTACTAAGGGTACAGGCGGGTATTCCCCACGTATGCCTTATGTATCTGTACAGTATCTACAGACGCTACCACAAGTCCTCACATACCCCCCTAGATCTTCTGCCATCGTACTAGCACACCGCATCAGCTGCCGGACAGGGCCTAACAAATAGCTTATTGTTTTCTTAGGGGTGCTGAAAGGCTCAGAACATTAGTGAATTACTTGAGGCGAGAATACGGTCTTGTAAAGAGACTGGTTCGCAGTTATGAGATACTACCGCTGAAACGAATCCCTTTTCTGGTAATACCGTTAATTCGTACTGAACAACCTTGGATACATATCATCACTCACTGTGAGCCCCACGAAGCGCAAGACCTTCTGAGAAAGCGGAACGGAGGGTGTTTTCTTTGTATTCATCTCGAACAATTCGGGTTGTATCAGAGGGGTACCAAGGAACTCCTTTGTGAGAATGTCACCAATGATGCGCCATGCCGAGTCCTGTGTGTTGTCGAAGCGATGCATGCGTGAACCTTGGCCGAGCATATCCTTCCAGTACTCGTCCATGAGCTGTTTCTCGTGTCTATGTCCAACATCGGTGGATATATTCTCCCACTTCGTAGTGACGAGTATGGTGTTCTTGGCCACTTCAGTCCCGAACAACTTGCTGAATACGTTGCGGTCCTCATGGAACTCCAGAGGTATAGTAACATCATGCAGATAGACGACACCAGCGAGCTTCATGTTAGTATCGTAGCTGAAGGAATCTGCATAAGCCTTTGTAGAGAAGAAAATGAACTGGCTTACGCTCGAGCCAGCCACACAGCAATGCGCCTCAAAATCTCTCTGTCATTAACATGAGTGTTGTTAAAGCCAGGGGTGTCAATAAGTATGATGCGACGGTTGGGGAAATCAGGGTGCATGAAGATAAATTGTTGGACATGTGCCGTGCAGGAGTGGAGGCCATGTCCAACTGGTGCTACATCCTGACCCATCAAATAGTTGATAAACTAGTTCAACGGATAAAATGGACTGGAAAAGGCTGCACAGATATGCGGCTTACTGTACTCATTCCGGAGCCTGTATGACCCATGATGCTTTTGAACAGTTCAGTATCGTACGTTGACAGATTGCTCAGCGAATGTACTTACGGAATGATCAAGTCAGTGTCCTTCGGATCACTCAAAAAAACATCGTGCGAATTGACCTCCTTCTTCCAGGCAGTACCCTTCTTACTGATCTTGGTGGCCCTCTTAGTTCGAATTGGAAAAGCCGTAGCTATCTGAGAGGGGGCCCCGATGTCGTACTGGGTAGATGATTCGGCTTGTGTTGTGACGAGGGGTTTGTGAGTTCGAACAGATTCGGGCTGGACGGTGGTTTGCTGGAGGGTGATGTCGTTGGTGCTAGACATAGAAGTTATTCTAGTTTGCCTCTCGGTTAGTGTTTCGTTGTTCTGGGTCACGTCGGGGTGCACCTTGACGGCTTCCTGAGCGGGGGCGTCCTTGATGAGATCCTGAGCTGATAGCTGCGTATGGCTGGGTAAGGGAGTCGCCGTTCCCAAAATGTCCCCCAACAGACGGTCCAAGGTAGACATCGCTTTCTGATCCAAAGGTTCCGCCATGGTTTTTCGGAAATGGACAGGCGATAAAGCGGTAATACTCGGTCGTTGGTCTTGGCTACGATCCACATGCAAGCGGTCAATGGCTTTTGAAATGGTCGGCCGCTCAAGAGGAGCTTCTTTCCAACAGTCCTCCATCAGCATCCAAATTGTTTTCGTTAAGCCCCACTCCCCCCAGGAGAGAGAATCGACGGGTGGCTGCTTTGGCCGAGTGCCTGTCTTCACTGCAGACACGATGTCCCATTCATAATCAAGCTCATAGAACGGCATGGTATTCGTAAATGTCTGTACACCTGGTCAATATATATGCTTCCACTAATACGAAGACACACCTCATAGCAGACACAACCCCAAGCATAAACATCGCTGGCTTTGCTATTTTTCATTGCCCTACGATTTTCCGTACCGAAGAGCTCTGGAGCCTGGTACGGAACAGAACCCCCACGCGATGCCGCGGTAGGACAAGATGCCCATGCAGGTATCTTGGAGCTGGAAATCGAAGAAATACCGAAGTCAGCAACTCGAGCTCTCCCGGCATCATCAATAAGGATGTTTGGCTGTTATGGGGTGTTTCATGTAAGTAAGGAGGCTGGCGAAGGTAGCTCTAACGATGTATACATACCCCTTTCAAATCCCCATGGACGACGTCCTTCTCGTGGAGGTACTGTATTCCTTGAGCAACATCGTCAACCTGTAGAAATCCTGGATGAGACCATCTGGGATTCTCGTGGAAGGGGATATTTACCAAGTAGAGACGGGGTGCTTCTGGATTTCTTTCCAGATACTCATCAATTTGCCCGTTGCTCATCCACGGCGCGACGAGGCAAGGTCTATCTGCAAAGCGATACACGCCAAAAAGTGTTACGAGATTCGGATGTAACAAATGTCCCCAAAGGATCGCTTCTCTGTAAAGTTGCTACCGTATAAAACAAGTTAGATGCGTTGCTATCGTTCCGGGTGAGTAAAACTGACCTTTAGAGCTTTCTCAACATTTGAGGTCCCATAGACTCGAAGTACCTTCAAACATACGACTTGTCCTTGAATCATCCCCTTGAAGATTTCCCCAAAGCTACCACCGGCTACCGGTAATTCGCTTGTTTTCGTGACACCTTTCAGCTCAAAGCAAACTGGATATAAGCCCGATTTCTTTGATAACCTTTGGGCAGCAACAACTAGATCGCCTTCAAAGTCTGTGTCCATATCCGGATGGTTCAGAAACTGAAGGTCAAGAATGATTAGCATCCGCTAGACTAAAGGGTTCCTCGTACCGACTGAAATGCATCCAAAAGACTCTGCACATCAGAACTTGGACATTGCAAGAGAGCTCTACAGTATTCAACATCGCGTAAAACTTTTTTGAGTTTACTGAATCGAATGGTAGAGGGGCTTGCAGGTAATTGCACTTTAGGCGAGTCATTCATGATGATACTGGGATTGGTTAGCCAAATGAAATGGCCTAAAATTGGAATATTGTACTTGGCGGCAAACTCAAGTTCTTTCTGTTTCCTTTCCTTCAAAGCTTCCTGCGGGGCACCCAACGAAGAAATGGTTTCACTTTCGAGCTCAGCGTTGCCATTGACTTCAAGGTTATCGACCAGCTTCTTGACTGTAATTGAATGACCCAAGTTATGATCGCCCGATTCGTGCCCGCTCTTGGACGCAATGCATGACGCAGTGACTTCAGCTGGATCATAAAAATTAGAAAGCCTCAAAAATAAGAGGTACTAGAACATACATTTGTAATTCTTAGTTTCTTGTACCATATGCTCGACCTCCTCCCTTGGCAGATGCCCTTTGTCGTTGGAGATGGTGATGTGGTTCGATTTTCCGAAGGTCTTGTCGACGGCGGAGACGTTAAGAATGCCGTTGCGATCGACATCAAAGGTAACCTCAATTTGTGGAACGGCTCTAGGTGCAGCGGGGATGGAGAGCTCAAATTTCCCAAGTAAGTTGTTGTCCTTGGTGTGGGCATATTCACCTTCGTAGACTTGGATAAGAACCGAAGACTGGTTGTCTGCATAAGTTGAGAATGTCTCTGATGTCTTGGTTGGGATTGTCGTGTTTCGTTTAATCAATGCGGACATGACACCACCAGCGGTCTCGATGCTATTGAAAAATTTAAATACTCGATATATCAAAGATTGTGAAAAGCACTTACCCGAGGGACAGAGGGGCAACATCGAGGAGCAGGATATCCTGAGTCTTTTTAGATGTGTCACGAGACTTAATAGCGGCATATACAGCGGCACCGCGTGCAGTGGCTTCGTCAGGGTCAACACTCTTGGTGGGCTCTTTACCATTGAAGAAATTCGACACAAGTGTGACAATATAAGGAATACGAGTGGAGCCGCCGACAAGAACGATTTCATGGACATTAGCCTTGTCAACCTTGGAGTCTTGGAGAACCTTCTTGACAGACTCAAGAGTGTCCTGGAAGAGATCCCGGCACAATTCCTCGAAACGCGCACGAGTCAAAGAGGTGTATAAATCGATACCCTCGTGGAGGGAGTCAATTTCAATTGATGTTTGGGTGGTCGAAGAGAGGGTGCGTTTGGCACGCTCGCACATCGTTCGAAGGCGGAGAAGAGCACGAGGGTTGAAGAGCAAATCTATGATGATGGTCTATTTTATCGCTGAAAAGTGGTGCTACGAATACATACCTTTCCCGTTCTTGCGCTTGAATTCTTCCGCAAAGTAATTTACGAGACGGTTATCAAAATCTTCGCCACCCAAGTGAGTAACACCGGCGGTGGCCTGCACTACAAAGAAACCTTCTTCAATAGTCAGGAGGGTCACATCAAAGGTTCCTCCACCGAGATCAAAGATGAGGACGTTACGCTCACTAGAAACCATCTTGTCAAGACGGTACGCGATAGCAGCGGCACTGGTGAGTGAGAGGATGTTTAAGCCAGATATAGTTGCGGCGTCCTTAGTGGCCTGACGCTGAGAGTCGTTAAAGTGAGCGGGAACAGTGACGACAGCATCGTTAACGGTGGCACCGAGGTAGGTTTCGGCGGTTTCTTTCATCTTTAGGAGTACCATAGAGGAGATTTCCTCGGGAGACTAAGATGGGTTGAGGTATGACTGGCAGGGAAGAGACACAAGAAACATACGAATTCTTTCTGCTTACCACGATACTCAACTCGGATATAAGGCTTTCCATCCTTGTTGAAAACCGTGAATGGGAAGTGCTTCATATCCGATTGGACTTCCGGATCATCGAACTTGCGTCCGATGAGGCGCTTGATGCCGAAAACACTAAAATTACAGAAATCAGCAAGGTAACTTACAAGACAAGGAAGACGCGCACGTATTACGGGGGTCCAAGGTGACCTGGCTTTTGGCTGCATCACCAACGAGGCGCTCTCTCTGTGAGAAAGATACGTAGGAGGGTGTAGTGTAGTTGCCCTGGTCGTTGGTGATAATCTCTACGTGATCGTCTATCCAAATGCCAACACGGCTGGAGGAGGAAAAAGTGAGCTCCAGTGTACATATGGGAGGAGATGCATGTACGAGTTGGTAGTTCCAAGATCGATTCCGATGGCTAAGTTGGATGAGGGCATTACATGAGATGTCAACGGGAAAGGGAAATTGGAAGAACGAAAAAGTTTAGTCACATCATATATATTTGCCTTGCAGGACTTGAGTGTCTTGAGAAGCAGAGTCAGTCACAGAATCACATAGAATGAACAGAAAATCGGATCATCCCATTCGTGCGGGCTGCTGGAGAGGGCTGACTCGGAAATGCTGATATTTATTTGGTTGACGCGTTGATACGTAATATAGCCCATCCGAAGGGACTCAGACCACTGGCATCTCGCGCTCGCACTCCTCACACTGCATACTCAAAAGCGTTGGAAATGGGATTGTTCTCGATCAATCGGTACATTGTATCCGTATTTACGTTTGTTTGCTTTAGATGATCTTGACCTGAAACTTGAAACCACCACTATTTCCCTGCTCGTCGTACCCTGTGAGCTCGTGCACAACCAAAAGGACATAAAGTCTGTCGATAGGCGCTTATGCACGTCGAACCGGACGGAGAGGAACTTCTACTGAGTGGACGGAGGAGCCAACAGCTCAACACAGCTCGGAAGAGGTCACTAGCCATACCCTTGCTGGCTCAACTTCCAGCTCCAACTCCAGCCCCGAGCATCGTCGCATCATTGGCCACCTCGCAAATGAAATCGTCTTTCTCGGCGACGATCAGCAGCTAGTGCATAATGTAGTACACCTCAATGCAACCCAAGACAACCGCGGTTACATTGTATATCCCGCTCAAACCCTTTGCCACGAGCTGAACATGTCAGTATCTGACATGCTGTTTCAATGGGCTATTTGTGAGCACGCCAGAATCAGAGGCACGGGTACATTGAGTAATTCAAGAGTATGTGTGGCTACCAGGGGGTAGTATTTAACCTGTGTCTATTATCGTGTCGTTTATAATTACAGTAGCTTAGTACTTCTCGAACAATATTTGTATCGGCAACTGTGGTGAGATCCCCTAGATTGCATATGAACTGGTCTATGGAGTTTTATGTTCAGGAGGAAGCTCGAGCTGAATGCCGGTAGTGGGGTATGGTCTCCAACTGCCCCAATGGACAAACTGACAATGACCAGGAATGGGAACTACAGCACACACACCCCCTAGCTCTCGAACTGCATGGGTAACCCCACCCCAACCGCGCCGAGGGGCAAGTTCGAATTCAAAGAAGGGAGACTAACTAAGGACAAAGGAGAGGTACATGGTTTTAAGAGTGGGGGACATCATTAGGAAACGGACGGCGAAGCCTTAGGTGAGGTTGCCAACTCCCCATCGAGACATGATGCATGCTCACGAGTATGAGATCTTCAAGTTTAATCTCATTCGGCAGCACACCAACTTTCCACCGTTGGTCCACATTATCTTCGATTGGGCTGCCTGTTCTTCCCTACACGCGCCCACGACAAGTAATAAGTAGGTGAGTTGAGGATGTAAACAAAACAATGGAACATACATTGATGAAGCGCTCGACACACTTGGCAACATTCTTTGCGAGTTTGCCATGAGTGATAGGTTGAGGAGGGCTACGAAAATCGAGCGCTGGGATTTGGCGCGCCCACTGTGGATACCCCGGCCACTAAGAAAAGACAAGAAAATTAGCAATATGCCAGAGTGATACATGATTGACTGCTCACTTGGATTCGTATAGAGATACTGGGTGCGTGACTTCCGAAGGCAGCCTCGTCGCGGAATCGGCGTAAACGCCTCACACGTGAATGCAGAGCATCGGTGAGGGGGATACCGCATTCCGCTGGTTCGCGCATCCAAAAGTATATGGGTTGCTGGAGCTGGGCTTGCTCGACATATCGTCGACGGTCATTGTGGGTAGGGGGTATATACATCTTCTGTGGAACAAAAGGGCCAGCGGCGAAGCTCATAGGGAGCCTCAACGCATCCTCAAAGAATTTAGCTTGTCCCTGATCCTCGTCGAGATTGAGGGTAAGCTGAGCATGATATTGTTCTACAATGTCAGCACTACCAGTAGTTTGTGTGGTATAACTCATAGATGAGTCTTCTGCCAGAGATATTGGAGGGGATTTGTGAGAAGGGCCCTCATATGTTTGTGGGAATGGTGTTAATGACTTTGAACGGCCGACGCCAGGCGATACTTGAACGTTTGAAAATGAACGGGGATGTGAAGGGCCCGCGTCTCCAACTATAACCGTTTTCTGCGTCTTCTGGTCAATCGACATCAGCGTATCTGCCCCCAGAATATTTTCTAGCAAGCGGTCCAAGGTGGTCATCCCTGTCCCATCTAGAGGTTCGGCTATCGTCTTCCGGAAATGTACAGGAGATAAGATAGTCGCGCTGGGCCGTTTGTCTTGACTGTGATCGACACACAAACGGTCAATAGCTTTTAAAATAGTCGGCCTCTCAAGTGGGGCTTCTTTCCAACATTCTTGCATCAATGTCCAAATCGGATTGGTAAGACCCCACTCCCGCCAGGAAGGAGAATCTGCGGGTGGCTGTATTGGTCGAGTACCCTGCTTAACTTGATACATGACGGCCGCGTCACGATTGAGGTGAAAAAAGGGGACGGTACCCGTGAAGATCTGCATTCCACTCAATAATGCACGTTTTTCCTCAAACAAACACTGCACATACCTCATAGCAGACACAACCCCAAGCATATACATCGCTAGCTTCGCTGTTCTCTACTGCCTCATCATTTTCCATATCAAAGAGCTCAGGTGCCTGCCACCGAATGGAGCCACCTCGAGACGCTGCGGAAGAACAGGATGTCCAAGCGATTATTTGAGGATCGGATATTGAGGAGATACCGAAGTCAGCGACCCGAGCTCTCCCTGCATTGTCAATGAGTATGTTCGGCTGTCATGGGATGTCCCCTGAGTTAAAAAGGTGATATAGATAGCTCTGATGGTGTATACATACACCTTTCAGATCTCCATGGACAATCCCGCTCTCGTGAAGATACTTCAATCCATGGGCAATATCGTCAACCTGTAGAAAACCCTCGATTAGGCCGGCTGAAGTTCTCGGAGGATAGGACACTTTCCAAATAGAGGCGAGGTGCTTCCGGGTTGTTTCTCAGGTAGTTGTTAATATCGCCGTTGTCCATCCAGGGCGCAACAAGACAGGGTCTATTTCCGAAGCGATAAATGCCATAAAACGTGAGGAGATTCGGATGCAACAAGTGTCCCCAAAGTATAGCTTCCCTGTAAAGCTCCTACATACAATACAAAATAAACAAGATGCACAACTGTAGTTTAAAAATGTACCGGACCGACCTTGAGAGCATGCTCGACATCTAAAGCCGCGTAAACTCTGAGTACCTTGATACAAACAACCTCCCCTTGAAATGTCCCCTGGTAGATATCCCCAAATCCACCACTGGCTACCATTTCGTGGCTTATTTGTGTGACAGAATCCTTGAGTTGAAAACAAACGGGGTATACGCTGGCCTTTTTGGATAGCCTTTGGGCAGCAACGAGCAATTCGCCTTTGAAAGCAATATCCAGGTCCGGGTTGTTCAAAAACTAAAGGCCAATGTATACAGTGGACATCTGCTACATACGGATGATCCCTCGTACCGATTGAAACGCATCCAGAAGACCCTGCGCGTCGGCGCTTGGACAACGGATAAGAGACTTGTAGTATTCCACGTTAGACAAAACAGTTTTGAGTTTGCTGAAGCGGATGACAGAAGGGTCTATATGCGATTGCATAGTGAGTGCACCGTAGAGGCGGTGTTCATCTACAAGAAAAGGACACGAGGTGGTATGATGAAGTTTAGGTGATCACCGTGTCCAGTGGGCGCTAGACCCTGAATAATTATTGATTTAGATCAATTTCCGTTCTCCATTGGTTCTACATACGCACAATTGGGAATATATTAAAAAATCTATGATAAGCAGTGTGAGCAGCGACCAGCATCAACATCATACCACAGGTTTTAAGTTTTCAGAACGTTGGGACGATCACGAATGGCTTCATGACGGTTAAAAGTATCGAACGCCGTTTGATAAAGAAAATTATGAAGTATAGAACAAATACTCCAACATTATTCAGGCAGTTCAAAGTACGCTCTAAACATTGACTCGGTCCGTAAGCCTGTGCTACTCACCACAGAGTAGACGTGCAGAAATAAACCAGGGAACCGTTTCGTGATATATGCCAAGGATCCCTCTGGTATGGGGCCAAGATGCCCCTTGACATTGTCAGACAAATCCTGATAATGGTATTTCTGTATCAAGAGACGTCAGAAATACAATACACAAATGGAGAAGGATCGTCACCTTATATTGAAGTGCTCGCAATAGATCTTGCACAGAATGTCCATCATACTTTCGGAATTCTCCCAAGTTCTCGATGAAAATCTTATCAAGGCGCGAATACCAATTGTCACCGACAATCGCCAGGGCGTCATTCTCCAGAACGAGCAGATAAGGATCTCTTGGGTTCTTGCACATAATCTCAAAGCGTTCTGATGTGTCCTGCAGAAAGTTCAGTCGCTGTGCTGGGTCCCAGAAGAAAGGATGTAATAGGCACGCCGTGATGTCTGGCCTGTTGCATAGTCAGTTAGTTCAATGAAGCAATGGTGAGGTGTAAGAGAGATGGTGCACCGCTCGTAAGCTTCAGGATCAAGCATTCTTGTGATTAAATTCGCTGCCTCCACACCTTCCGAATCCCCAAACCTCTGCAGCTCTTCCAGGTCCTTCTGATTTTTACTGATATTCATTTCCCTCTCAAATCTGTCACCATATGGGTGGCTTCCATTTGTCATCGTATAATAGAATAAACATCCCAGGGCAAAGATATCCACTGACTTCGTGAGGCGGGTCAATCTTGCTGTACTGGATACACCTCTGTCAGTGCTCGCGCTTCCCCATGATGACATTGAGTGATTAGCCGAAAGGTCATTCAGTTTCCCCACACGCAGAATCTCTGGAGCACGCCAGCCGGATGTTCCCACTGCCATAGCTCCAGGCTCAGTAGACAAGAAGTCTGTCGGGTCAACGTCGAGTCTTTTACACGAACCGAAGTTGGATATCAACATCCGGTACATAGTTTTGCGGCCAAGAGTAGATTTTGTGCCGGACACTAGGATGTTTTGGGGATTAATGTCTAGATGGACAAGTTGGAGAGCATGGAGGTGCCGTAGCCCACTTGTAATTTCCTTCAACGCCTTTTTTATGTCGAACGCGATGGCTATATCACGCCATTGGTCCCTATCTGGGTTTTCGACGATATCAGCAAGAGAGGCAGGGCAGAGCTCCAAAACCATGTACAAAAAATTTGCGTCAGCTTCTTGGTAGTAATATTGGATGATGTTGGGGTGGTCGCCGCTTTCCTGGAGAATGCTAGCTTCCCTTGACGCGGTGGCCACAAAGTCCTGCAAAAAGCGCTTGACGGCCACAGCACGACCTTGAAAGGATCCTTGGAACACCACAGTTCCGTGTGACCCAAACCCTGACTAGAAATTGAAACTTTGTCACGCCAGGCATGAATTTCATCTGGGTAGTCACGCACCAAGAATAGTATCCGATACGACCAAAGGAGAGGCGACAGGAGGGAAGTACGACAGAGGTGGACGCTCAGGTCCTTTACCCACAGTGTTATCTGTGCTCCTATTTGCTGATCGTTTCTCGTCCACACCTTCCACCTCTGATTCGGTAATCGTTACACTAACGTTTTTCTTCTTTCCTTGCTTGCCACGCCAGTCGTTTTGCTTCCCTGGAGTTGCAGAGATATCTTCATTGGCTTCTCCTTCTTGACCGCTATCGGCAGTTGCGAGGTTGGCAGATTCTTTCAATGGGGGAACTATTGCGGGTTTTGGTTTTGACGTATCGGGAACAGGGAGCTCGGTTAACGGAAGTGAGGCCGGTTCAGGACCCACCAGAGTTTCTGCGGGGGTTGAAGGAGAGGCGGATTGAATCACTGTATCTTCTGTCGTCCGCAAATCGACGTGAGATAGATCTAGAGTGAGTTGCGTGATCGTTGGGCTTGTCACACTTTTGCCCTTCGGGCTCCTAAATAATAGGGGTTGTCCCTGATCCTCGTCGAGATTAAGCATGAGCTGAGCGTGATATTGTTTTACAATGTTAGCACTGGTGGCATGTCTTGAATGACTTACAGATGAGTCCTCTGTCGGAGACATTGGAGTGGCGAGAGAAGGATGTGTATGAGGGGAACTCCCAAATTGTGATTGGAACAGTTCCGGTGATCTTGAACGGTAACGGCCACCATCAGGTGACGCTTGGATATCTGAAAACTGGCTAAATGAATGTGATTGGGAAGAACTGGTGTCCTACCTAGAGCCGTTTCTTGCATCTTCCGTTCAGTCACTTGTATGGAGTTCTGATCAAACGACGGTATGTCTGCCCCCAGAATGGTGTCTAGCACGCGGTCCAAGGTGGACATCGCTGCCCCATCCAAAGGTTCGGCCACCGTCTCCCGGAAATATATAGGAGATAGAATAGTCGCTCTGGGCCGTTTGTCTTGACTGCGATCGACGCGCAAACGGTCAATAGCTTCTAAAATAGTCGGTCTCTCAAGTGGAGCTTCTTTCCAACATTCTTGCATCAATGTCCAAATCGGGTTGGTTAGACCCCACTCCCGCCAGGAAGGAGAATCGGTGGGTGGCTGCGTCGGTCGAGTACCCTGCTTGGCTTGATACATGACAGCCGCATCACGATTGAGATGAAAAAAGGGAACGACGCCTGTGAAGATCTGCATCCCTGATCAATATGATATTACATATTTCCTCTCAAATATCTACTGCACGTACCTCATAGCAGACACAACCCCAAGCATATACATCACTAGCTACGCTGTTCTCTACTGCCTCATCATTTTCCATATCAAAGAGCTCAGGTGCCTGCCACCGAATGGAGCCACCTCGCGATGCTGCAGAAGAACAGGATGTCCATGCAACTATCAGGGGGTCAGATATTGAGGAGATACCAAAATCGGCGAGTCGAGCTCTCCCTGCATTGTCGATAAGTATGTTGGGCTATTGTAGGGTATCCGCTAGGAGTTAGAAGGATGACGCAGGTAGCTCTGAGGATGGACACATACACCTTTCAGATCTCCATGGACAATCCCGCTCTCGTGAAGGTACTTCAGTCCATGGGCAACATCATCGACCTATAAAAAATCCTCGATTAGACCAACTAGCATTCTTGCGGGAAGGTATACTTGCCAAGTAGATGCGAAGTGCTTTTGGGTTGTTTCTCAGATAGTTGTTGATGTCACCATGGCTCATCCAGGGCGCAACAAGACAAGGTCTATTTCCGAAGCGATATATACCATAAAACGTGAGGAGATTCGGATGCAACAAGTGTCCCCAAAGTATAGCTTCCTTGTAAAGCTCCTACAATACAAAATTAAACAGGGGCGCGGCTGCAGTTTCACCGTGTACCGGACCGACCTTGAGAGCATGCTCGACGTCTAAAGCGGCATAAACTCTGAGTACCTTGATACAAATGACTTCTCCATGGAGTGTCCCTTGGTAAATGTCTCCAAATCCGCCGCTGGCTACCATTTCGTTGCTTATTTGTGTGACGGAATCCTTGAGTTGAAAGCAAACGGGGTACAAGCCGGCTTTTTTGGATAGCCTTTGGGCAGCAACGAGTAATTCGCCTTTGAAAGCGATATCCAGTTCCGGATTGTTCAAAAACTAATGGCCAATGGATATCGTGGCTGAAATCGGCTACACATAGATAATTTGTCGTACCGATTGAAATGCATCTAGAAGACCCTGTGCATCGAGGCTTGAACAACGGATAAGAGATTTGTAGTGTCCCACGTTGGATAAAATAGTTTTGAGTTTGCTGAATCGGATGGCAGCAGGGCCTCCATCACTGTGTGATTGCATAGTGAGAGTGCCGCAGAGACAGCGGCATTCAACCTCAAGAAAGGGCACGAGGTAGCATGAGGAAGCTATGGGTGGTCACGTTGCAGCGGGCGTCTAACAGGCTGAGTAACAGAAGGCTGAGATCGTTTGTGTCAAAAATAAGTTGAACGACGCCTATTGTGACGGTCGATGTCCCCATCAACAGTCTTTTCTTCAACCTCAGTCATCCTCTCCTACCCTTCTTCCCACTCCCTACGCGCCCTGCAGGGCTGCATACACACAAGGAGCTGCCCCATTGTGCTACATGATGTACCCCGTCTGCGGGCCTTCCCGGAGGTAGTCATCTACCTCCGTCGAGTACAATGAAGCAGGTCGAGACTCGAGGTCATCCAGGGGACGGTGCCGAAGTGGATCGGAGACTTGAAACGCCTGCTTCCTCCGTTGAACTTGCGGGGTTGAAGAAAAAAGGAAGATGTTCAAGTGATGGACGAGGATGAAGGCAGGGCTTTTGCGGTCGCTGTTGATTCAACTTGACTCAGAGCCGACTCGGAACTCCTCTTGACTCTTCTGACCCCAGCTTGGCATTCTTTGTATTATCGAATTCGGGCAAGGAGAGTTTGCGCCAGCACAACATACTACAGGCACGGTCCCTCTGAGTCACCTCCCTAGCTCGATGTTCAACCCCATTTCCCAGTACCAGAGACTACCGCCGTACTATCGCGCCTTTCAGATGAAAGTCACGAAACCCTCTCCTCTGAGTCGGACGACGTCCTGCACACCCCCCGCTATAACCTGGAGTATACAGGGTACTAAAGGGCGGAGATGTGTAGAGCACGGTTGTTCTTCCTTGACTCGTCTCCCCCTTTGGTCCGGGCCCCACATCCTCATCGTTCGGTACCACCTTTTACCAGTGGGAGAAGGTTGTCGTGCAAGAGCGCATTACTGAAGTTGGGGCATCAACGTCAATCTCGACAGGGATGGAGATCCCAACCTTGAGTACATAGGGTCAGAATTCGGCGCGGGTACATCGGGTCAGAATTCGTGAGTTAAAGTGAGTGTGATTTATCTAATTACTTGTAATAACTTATATCAGTGATCCCATTAGGTTATGTGGTCTGAGAGAGAGATCGGAGAGGCTGTATCATTTTCGTGTTTTCTATAATCTCCCCTGTGATATTGTCACCAGAACTCTGGAACTGCTTTGTCTAGTTCTTATGATTATGGGACTCCAACGACTCCTGCAAAATACGTCCCGCGGCTGTCTCGGCGACAGCCAGGCCCTTCAAGACTAATTCGCACTGAATTAGGACGGTATCGATGGCTTTTTCAGCGAGGATTTCCGCGATGACGTTCTGAGCTGATGTCTGCGTGCCATCGAAACGGCCGATCCGTGAGCCGCGCGACAGAAGTTCCTTCCAGTACAAATCTTGTAATTGAACCTCACGTAGTGAGCCTGGCTCTTCCTCAACATTGCTCCACATTGTCGTAATCAGAGATATGTTCGCTGCAGCGCTGGAACCGCAGAGCTTGTCGAATACATCAAAGTTCATCCTTTCTGACGCCGACATTCGGAGACAGGTGATGTTGTGGAGGTAAACGATGCCTGCGAGCTTCATACCAGCACCATAACTTGAATGAAAGTCGTCAGTACTGTTGAGCTAAATGGGTTAGAGCCATGGCTAACCATCGGGCCAACCAAATGGCAAGGCGCCTCAAGACTTCACGACCATCAATACAAGTGTGGCTAAAACTAGGTGTGTCGAGTATGATGATACGTCGGTGCTCGTCAGGGTAGATGTAATGTTGGATCTGCGACGTCTGTGATTGTAGGCTATAGCCAACTACGGCAATATTTTGCCCCAAAAGACTGTTGATGAACTAGTCACATGAGGTTAATAAAACGCGAGGGCTGCAAAGAAATGTATCACCGTGCTTTTACCCGTTCCTGTTGCGCCCATGATGCTAAGAACGGGCTGTTAGACAATGAGCTCCAAAGAAATATATTGCCAACTCACGGTATGACAAGATCATCGGGGTGTGGATCTGCTACGAAAGTATCCTCCATCCTGATCTCTGTCTGCCATGATGTAAACATCCTTCCAGCTTGTAGCCCGGTCAGAGTTTCGGCCTCCTGGATGGCTTTTGGATATACAAATTAGAAATCCTTAGAAATCAGCCGAGGTATTAGAACGTGCTTGTGTAGTCCTTCGTTTCTTGGGCCATACGCTGAATCTCCTCCCTTAACAGACCACCATTGATGATAATATGGTTTGATTTTCCGGAGGTCTTGTCGGTGGCAGAGACATTAAGAAAACCATGGGTACTGACCTCGAAGGTAACCTCAATTTGAGACACGCTACGAGGTGTAGGGGGGATGCCAGAGAGCTCACATTCCCCAAGCAATTTGTTGTCCCTGGTGTAAGGGCGTTCACCTTCGTAGATCTGGATCAAAACTCTGGGTTGATTGTCAGAAGCGATTGAGAATATCTGAGATATTTTGGCTGGGAAGGTCGTGTTTCGTTTAATCATGGTAGTCATGACACCACCGGCGGACTCAATGCTGATTAAAAACCCTAAGTATCCCATAGACCTAGGATTGTGAAAAGCACCCACCCAAGGGATAGAGGGGTAACATCGAGGAGTAGGGTGTTCTGAGTCTTTTCGGTCGTGTTACCAGTCAAAATAGCAGCATGGATAGCAGCACCGCGTGCAACGGCTTCGTCCGGGTTAATGATCCTGGTAGGCTCTTTGCCGTTGAAGAAGCTCGACACAAGCTTGACAATGTATGGAATACGAGTAGAGCCGCCGACAAGGACAATTTCATGGATGTTGGCTTTGTCGATCCTGGAGTCTTTGAGAACCATTCCAACAGGCTCGAGAATGCTGCGGAAGAGGTCCTTGCACAATTCCTCAAAACGCACGCGAGTCAAAGAGGTATAGAAATCGATGCCCTCGTGCAGAGAATCGATTTCGATTGACGTCTGGTCGGCTGAAGAGAGGGTGCGCTTGGCACGTTCACATGCGTTTCGGAGGCGACGGAGAGCACGAGGGTTGGAGGACAAATCTATAATGGCAGTCAGTCTTATCAATGGAAAATGGTGTTGCAACGACGTACCTTTCTCATTCTTGCGTTTGAATTCTTGAACGAAGTAGTTTACAAGACGATTGTTGAAATCTTCACCACCCAAGTGAGCATCACCAGCAGTGGCCCTCACTTCAACGATATCCTCCTCGATGGTTAGGAGGGTCACATCGAAGGTACCCCCACCGAGATCGAAGATGAGGACGTTTTGCTCGCCAGAAACCATCCTGCCAAGATTGTAGGCGATGGCAGCGGCACTAGGCTCATTGATAATAGCAATGATATGCATGCCAGAGATGGTCCCGGCGTCCCAGGTGGCCGCACGCTGAGAGTAGTTGAAATGAGCTGGGACAGTGATGACAGCACCGTTGATGGTGGCACCGAGGTAGGATTCGGCGGTTTCCTTCATCTTCAGGAGCACCATGGAGGAAATTTGCTCTGGAGACTAAGATGTGTTAAGGTATGAACGGTATAGAAGAGACACAAGAAACTTACGAGTTCCCTCTGCTTACCACGATACTTAACTCGGATATAAGGCTTGCCCTCCTTGTTGAAAATCGTGAAAGGGAAGTGCTTTATATCCGATTGGACTTCTGGATCATCGAACTTGCGCCCGATGAGGCGCTTGACACCAAAAACACTAAGATACAGAAATCAGTAAAAGGCTACATGCAGGGTAAGGAAGAAATGTACGTGTTGTGGGGATTCACGATGACCTGGTCTTTGGCGGCATCACCAATTAAGCACTCACTCTGTGAGAAAGAGACATAGGATGGTGTAGTATGACTACCCTGGCCGTTGGCAATGATTTCTACATGATCGTCTTGCCAGATGGCAACACGTCTATAAATAAAAGAAATGAGTACCAAGGCAGATAGAAGAGGCTTTGGACGCGCGCACGAGTAGGTAGTTCCAAGGTCGATTCCGATAGCTTTGTATGAGGACATTGGATTAAGGTATATATGGGAAAGAGAAATCCAAAGGCGGACGTCAGTGTCACATCATAGAATATATATTGCCTTGATAGCTGAACGCCTTTGAGAAGAGTTCGAACCCACAGTGACCTCAGTCACAAACTCGAATTCCAGAAAGTCGGATCGAGTTTCCGCATTAAACGTTAAACTCTACAGTGCTGTAATCCGTATGTGACGTGAGGCCGCTGTTTAAGGCAACGTCACGACACAAGGGAATAGGTAGTCTCGCGTATAGAACTGGTGTAAGCTCTGTATTTGCAAAAACTAAGGTATCTCTACACTAGCTGAGTCTTTATATACGAGTCCTACTAAATATACGGGGTAATCAAGTAATCACTGGGGTGAGTCCATATGGGTCGTGTAACACAATGTCACGGTGGTGCTACATACGCCCTCCAACCATCGTGAGGAATGCAGAGAACGGTCAATCCGTTGGGATAGACGTCTTTGCTGGACACCCGGTTAGACCGAATGATTGTACCTCATACCAAACAACGGCATGATGCGGCAGTGCTATATTTATCATGTTACAAATCGCTATACCGGTCAACTGAGAAAGCCGGTTTGGGCCTTCGGACATTATGACTTGTTGGTTCTGGAGGCTATCAATATATATAAACATTTGCTAAGCACGGATCAGTCCCCTCAAGTCCGAAGATTTCTGTTGTCGGAGCAGAAGGTGTATCATCCAAGAGTATTGGGGTCATGTACCTCAGTCAGCTATTCAACTCTGTAGCCCAGGACCCAGCACTTGCAACCCTTGAACTGCAGGAGCTCCAACTTTTCATAAGGCTAGCATGCATATCTCGTACATTCATCAAAGCACAACTTCCAAATTCTCGTGATCCTCCTCTGTTTCTGCCTTCTTCTGTTGTCAGCATATTGTCCTTGGCTCTTCAATGG
>JABCKU010000085.1:0-37608 GCA_018221655.1 Myochromella boudieri | reverse complement strand
CACTCGTTGAAGTTATTAATCAGATGGGCTCCACAAGAAGACCAGGGACGACATGACTTGAATTGGAATATTTCCATCCGGGCTTCAAATTCATGCAACATCCTTTGCCTGGAATGATTTAGCTTAAGCAGGGGGGCGTGACCTGAGAATTCATCCACGCGTTATTTGGCGGGGGCTTGAAGAATAAACTTCGGATAATCGCCTTGGAAGTTTCTTTTAAGGTCTTCGGTTCGAAGTATGGCATCGAGTTCACGAACGTGGTGAGTATGAGATATTCAATGCCAAATTAGCGTTATTTCGCGGAGTTGTTCGGGGTTATTGTCAAAGGGATGAATGGTTGTGAGAGGGATAGATATCAGAGAAAAAGGTGGGGTGGAAAGAAAGATATGTGCGGCGATTGAAGCGGAGGATTGTTACGAGATGAGATGGTTGTCTAAGCGGCTCCTCTCAAGAAAACAACGCCACGCGGAGGACGGCAGTACGTGACGGAAGTGAGAGGCTAGAATGTGTGGGATGAGATCAAGGGGTCAGATTGGGACGTTGGATATGTCAGTTTGTGGGTATTATAGGACAGAGATTGCGGAAACGGATCCGTATAGAAATCAGATAGGTGTAAGGAGTGTGACGGGTGGTTGAAAGGGGGAAAGCAGGGGAAGGAAGGGATGGGAGTGGGATGGGGTGTAACCCTCCACTCCCGTGCATGTGACAACAACCCTAAGCCCCGTCACACTCTGTGACAAAGGTTGATCCTCAGATACTTGCGTGTTGACTGTTGAGAGCGAGCAAAGGCGCTTCTGTGCGGGCAGTCTAATATCATTTTTGCAATCCCGGTTACGCTAGGTATGTCCGCTGTGCCATTTAGTGACTTTCCCTTAACCTTCCCTTAACCTCACCTTAGTCATCTCCCTTTAGCCCTCCCGGGCTCTGCCACACAATGTACCAGCCACCGTATCCTTCTGGCAGCATCAACCCCGCCGTCCTCGCCGCGTTCCAGCAGCAGCAATCCCACAAACAACCCCGGATCCCCGGTCCCGGCCTCTCCTCTCCCGCCATCAACCCCGCCCAACTCATGAATGGCCCCATCCAGTCCCCCGCTGCTGGCGGTGGTCCCGGCATCAATCCCACCCAACTCCTCCAACAGCACGGCATGCTGGGCCCGTCTACTCCCGCCCCTTCCTCCAACCCTATCAACTTTCAAGCCCTAGCTGCCATGTTCGGCATGTCCCCTGCCCAGTTCAACGCCCTCCCTGCCCACGAGAGGCAGCAAAAGGTCATGCTAGCCGCTTCCCAGAACCAGGCTCTCCGCGAACAGATGCGCGAGAAACAGGCTCTCCAGATACAGATGCAGCAGATGCATGCTGCTCAGCAGGTTCATCGCGACCAGTCTCACTCCATGGGCATGATGAACAATGCCTCCAACATGGGCAACATGAACAACAACAACAACAACTTGGCCATGTCTGCTTCTCAAGCCCAGTTCCGCGATCAGATCCTCCAGTCGTATAATGGCCCTCCTTCCAACAACTCGTCTTCCGATCTCAGTATGGCCATGGGCATCCAACCAAGACACGATACCATGAATCTCGGTTTACAGCCTACACCAAGAGTCCCCAGTGCCATGGGCATGACTATGCCTGGATACGAGAGGGACCGTCCTAGCTCGTCTGGCGGACAGATGTTGCCTCCTAGTGGCATTCCGCGTGGCATGAACATGAACATGAACCTCAACATGAACATGCCTTCCAATCGTACTCCAATGCGTCCACCGAGCAGGGCCATGAGCTCGACGCCTGTCAATGGGGTCAGTGTCAATGGTAGAGGCATGTCGCCGACGGTGTGGCCACAGCCTCAGACACCTGTGAGAAGAGGGACTCCAACACCGATGCAGATGCAGGCCCACCTTCAGCATCAGCAGGCGCAGCATCAGGCTCAGCAGCAGCAACACCAGGCACAACACCAACAAACGCAAATGCACCCATCGCCTGTTCAGTCCCAAGCTCACGCTCTCCCGTCCACCCCTCAACAACAATCCCAATCCCAGGCATCACCGCCTCCACAACAGCAGTCCCCGTATCGGGGTGCGAAGCGGAAGTTGCCTGGAGAGGAAGGACAGCGGGATAGGGAGAGACCGCCGTCGAGGTTGGGTGTGGAGCATAGTCCACAGATGCAGATGCAGGGGCATCAGAGGCAGCCGTCGGTGCCGTTGTCGGTTAATGGTGTCAAGGAAGAGGTGGGGACGCCTGGGGCTGCGGCACAGAATCTGCAGATGCAGATGCAAGAGTCGCCTCAGCAGCAGCAGCAGCGTCAGCTGTCACAACAGCCTTCAGTCCCTCAACTGCAACCGACTCCCCAGCTGCAGACTCAGACTCAGACCCAAATTCAGTCACAGACCCCCCAACCCGAAGCACAGCCTACCACACAACCACAACCACAACCCCAAAAACCAGGCTCCCCCACCCCAGCCCCAGCCCCCGCGTCCGTTCCCGCCCCCGCGCCCCTACCAATACCCATCCTCCCCCCACTCCCGCCCGCCCACCTCATCCCCCCCTCCACAACCCACATCACCATCGTCCCCCTCGCCGCCAGCGTCGACCCCTCCGCCCCTCCCGGGCACTACATCCGCGACCTCGACTCCACCGAGCTCACCGCCGTCCAAGAGTGGATGGCGCGCGACCGGGAGTATGAGCGCGTTTGGGGGCGAGGGCGGGAGAGGGCCGGGAGGGAGGGGAGGGAGAGGGAGGGGATGGGGTCTGTTCTTACGGGTGAGGAGTTGAAAGCCGAGGAGGTGGTGGTGGATGGAGTTACAGGTCAAGTCAAGGAGAAGGAGAATCATGGGGATGGTGGGTGGTGGCCGGGGGGGGAGAAGCCGAGGGGGTATGGGTGGGGGTGGTGGGAGAAGGGGTATGCGGAGGCGGTGGGGGGGAATGTGTCGTTGTCGCTTTCGTTGGCGAGGTTGGGAGGGGGGGGGATGAGGGGGAGGAGGGAGGGGTTTGATGTTAGGTATCCGAGGGTGAAGAGGGATAGGGAGAGGGAGAGGGAGAGGAGGGGGGTGGGGGGGAAGGTTAGGAGGGAGGGGTTGAGGCTGTGAGTTTTTTGTTTACTAAAAAGTTTTTTTGGGGGACAAGGATGGGTGCTAATTGACTTTGGGGCATAGACCCAGGAAATTGGATGTGCAAGATGTGGAACGGCAGGAACAGTTGGTGCCTTTGAGGTTGGAGTTTGATGTAGAGCATCATAAGATGAGAGATACCTTTGTGTGGAACCTCAATGGTGCGTTCCCTCCCTTCCTCTTCTGTAATAAATAAAATAACGTGAACACACGAATAGACCCTGTCGTTACGCCAGAACATTTCGCACAGACGGTGGTGGAAGATTATGGTCTGCCGGCGTCGTACCATAGCGTTATAACGAAGAGCATTCAGGACCAGTTGGGTGATTACAAGACTCATTCGGGGTTATACGATGCGGAGGATCAGTTGATTATTAAAGCTGCTGGGGGTGGTGGTATTGCACATGGTTCGTTCCCTTCCTCTCTCTATATTCGTTTTTTTTTTATTAAAGTCATGTGTAGATGGTGCAGGCCGCTTGGGTGACGAGGAAGGGAAGTGGTGGGAGGAGTGGAGGGCGGTTGTTGAGAGGGCGGGGAAGAGGAGGGGGAGGAGGGATGGTGGGAAGGAGGGGGGGAGGAAGCAGGTGAGGCCTACGAAGAAGAGGAGAAAGAATGAGGGGGAGGGAGAGGGGGATGCGGATGATGAGGAGGAGGGGGAGGTTGTTGATATGGGGGAGGCTGTTAAAGAGAAGGAGAAGGAGAATGTTGGTGGTACTGGCAGCACTGGCAAGAACACCACCAATAACAACAATAACAACGGCAATAAAAGGATGTTGGTGGGGATGGAGAAACCGAAGAGGTTGGAGGAGATGGAGGTTAATGAGGCGCTGATGCATGAGGAGATGAGGATTCTTATCAAGGTGGGTGGTTGTTTCCTTTGATTAGAGGTGGTAGATGTTGATTTGGGGTGTAGCTGGATATTATTGTGGGCTCGATGAAGCTCGATGATCAGTTTGAATGGGATATCGAGGACGGGCATGTTTCGCCAGAGGAGTTTGCGGAGATATATGCTCAGGAGCTTGGGTTGAATGGGGAGTTCAAGTATGTGTTTTCATTTCATTCGTTTACCGGACGGGTACTGATAACTTTTCCTTTTCTACAGAACCGCCATCGCCCACTCCATCCGCGAACAAGTCCAGACCTACCAAAAATCTCTCTTCCTCGTGGGCCACCCCTCCGACGGCACAGCCATCCAAGACGACGACCTCCGCCTCTCCTTCCTCCCCAGCCTCACCTCCGCCGCCCGCCCCCTCGACCAAATCCAACACTACACCCCCCTCCTCAACTACCTCTCCGACGGGGAGATCGATCGGAACGAGAAGGACCGCGAAAAAGATATGACGCGGAGGCGGAAACGGAACACCCGCGGGCGCAGGGGGGTTGCTCTACCAGATCGAGAACCCATCAGGACGTACCGGACCCCTGCCATTGGGTTCCCGGAATTGGACCCGGCGACGCTGGCGCTTGCGGCGGCGGCGAATGCACCGGTGTCGAGGCGGGCGGCGGCTGCGGCTGCTTCGTTGACGATAGCGAATATGGTGGCGAGCGAGAACGGGACGGCGTTCCTGCCGCAGTTGGCTGTGCCTTCGTCGGCTGTGACGCCTATGCAGCAGCAGCAGCAGGTGCAGGTGCAGCCGAAGAAGAGCTCGTCGTCGGCGAAGGGGCATTTCAGGGCGCCGCCGTATCCGCAGAGTGTGTTGAGGGCGAGGGCGGGGGTGACGGCGCCGACGGTGTCGACGGCGGCGGATGTGGCGACGTTGCCGCCGCCGATGGAGAATGATCCGCCGGTGGTGGTGGTTAGTTCGAGTGTGGTTATTGGGATGAGTGGGGGTGTGGGTGTGGGCAGTGGAGTGGGTGGTGGTACTGGTGGTGGTGGTACTGGTGGGGGGATGCAGGATAGTAGGGCACAGAAGGTGATTACGGCGAAGAGAGCGAAGGAACTGGAGAGGGAGGCGAAGGAAAAGGAGTTTGCGGATGGGCAGCATCCGAATATGATTGATGGGGTGTGGCATTGTTCGAATTGTGGGTGTCCGGATAGTATTGCGGTTGGGAGGAGGAAGGGGCCGTTGGGGGATAAATCGCAGTGTGGGATATGTGGTGCGTTTTTCTTTTCTATGTTGTTTGTGGCTTCAGTGACCGTGGTTAATTCGATGTGGATAGGCAAATATTGGCATAGACATCGCCGGCCGCGTCCTATAGAGTACAACCCCGATCCGGATTTCCATAGTGGTGTCAAGCGCGAGCTGGAGCAGTCCAAGATCTCGGCGTCTGTGAAGAAGAAGGGCGGAGCCGCTGCGCTTCGTGCGCAGAGTTCGACTCTCCCGCATACGCCTGCTACCTCTGAGCCCCAGACGCCTTCCCGCTCGAATGGGGACATATCGAGACAGTCCCCCGTGCCGCATACCAATGACGACGACCGTGCCATTTCGCCTGTATCTTCGGCGTCGAGCGCGTCGGAACCGCCGCTTGCGCAGAGGCATAATGGTAATAGCAATAGTGGCGTGAAGGTGAATGGGGCGGGCTCGTCACATAGGCGGACGGCGTCGACACCGCCGAGGACGGCACCGAATACGCCGGGGGGTCCTGTTTCGAAGGCGGAGGGGTCGGGGTCGGGGTTGTCGTCGTCGACGGGGGGTGGTGTTAATGGTGGCGGTGGAGAAAAAACGGCGGATGAGGCTATGGTGTCTCCGTCGAGTAGCCCGGCGAGGCCTATTGGAGCGGTATGTGTGCTGTTTTTTTTAATTGCTTGGTGTGGGATGGTTTTGTTGATTGGTTATGGGAACCTTCTTTCTTTTAGCCCCCGCCGTGGTTGATGGGTACGAAGGCGGCGATGATGACTCGATACCCGAACGATAGGTTTGATGTTATCTTGCGCAAGGTTAACGCGAGCAGCTCGCCGGAGTGGCGGATTAAGTGTTTGGACTGTCCTGGGAAGGTTCGTTCGCTCCTGGGTCTGGGTTGTTCACTCGCTTTTGGCTGACGTGGGGTATGAATGAATAGCTGTATACCCCTGGCCCGGGCGAGACTCTGGCCAACTACGAAGTCCACCTGAAAAATAGGCAACATCGCCAACGTGTAAATGATAGGATGAATAACGAGGCGGATGCATAATTTTTTTTTTTCTTTCTTTTGTGACTTGTTTCATTAGGAAAGAATCATACCTACTCCCCCCTCTCTATTACAGGCCACGATTTGTTTTTCTTTCCTTCTCTGTCTTTCTTTTTTTTTATATCTGTTTTGGCTCCTTTTTACTATATGATTCTAGCCCTTCCTTCTCTCTCCAACCCACCCACCCACCCCGACTCCCTCCTCCATACACTGTTTTCGGTCGTCGCTTCTAACGTCTAACCGTCGTTTGTCTTATGTTTCGCGCTAGCTCTCCTGTATTGTTATCTGATTGATTTGTATAATTCTATCTGTTGTGACAATATGGGTAGCGAACACGTCTTAGTAGAAATGATGGCCTGTGATCATGACCAGATGTCAGGGGTTTTGGAATTCGGCCCTGCTCGGTGGTATGAGGAAGTGTAAGCTAGATGATAAGTGCACATGGAAGTGAACATCCTCCCTGCAACATCGGCTTCAAACCTATGGAATAGCCTAACTGCCCCAGGAAAATCACCAAAACGTATACTACGATGGTAGGCGGATGTGGGGATATCGTGATTGGATAGACATGCAACTTGGGTGATTGTGGGGCTGGCAGGAGTACAAATGACGAGTGCAGCGATATTGACGAGTAACGAAAGAGGGGTAAGAACTTGCGGGCATACTAGAGCAAGATAGTCTTGTACTCGTATGACCACGTCCCCAAGTACTTCATCGTTCGATGCCATTAGAGGAAAGGCTAGGACTTACGTAAAACTATCAAGCCTACTACTGATCTAAGTGGAACATATTCTCCATCATTTCGAGATCGTGTGCTGCAAGAATTTTGGATTGGTCCTTGGCACCCTCCGGCCGCCAAAGGTCAAGGCCCTTGTTGACATTCATGGGATAAGTGACTTCCCCAATCTTCCCCGACCAGTCAAAATCCAACAACATGAAGCCCGCTGAACCATCACTCTTCACCATCACATTTGTATCCCTCACATCTCCATGCACGTAACCTGCTCGATGAAGGCCCTCCAAGCCAGCCAGAATTGAATCATGCAGCAGCATGTCAGCGCTATGGTGAGGACCCAAGGCTTCGTACTCCCCGTCAATTCGATCCATAACAACCATCCACCAGCCCCCCGCCAGAGCCTCAAAGCCGAGCAATCGAGGGGCCATTCCATTCTGAGCACACTGCTGATGGGCTTCCTTGGAGTATCTTCGTACAAACTTGATACACACATCGACCCCCTCTGACTCCCCAAACCAGAGCAATTTGTCGTCCTCCATGAAAGAAGTATACACGATACTTTGTGGACTTGAGCCATCGAGTGGCTGGTAAGTAAAGTAGCAGGGATAGCGAGGATCTCCACAAGTAGGGTGCTCGAACAGGGGGGCCTCATTTTCGTAATAATTCTTCAACATTTGAGTGGCCTTTCTTAAAGCGCCCAAGTAGCGTGCAGCTACCTTGCGCTGTATGATGTCTGTAAAGTGATAATCAAATCGTAGGGGTTGAACTAAAATTTGGAGCTGCGGTTTTTCCGTGAAGGTCATCCCAAAGAAAGTGAGGGAAGGGCCTATTGAAAGGGGATCAGGAAATGACTGAGGGCAATTGACCAGCTTACCAACGATAGACAAACCCAGACATGGGAATGGTGATTTTCCAGAGAAATCGCGGTGTCGGAAATAAGCCTGATAGTAAAGGCCACCCTGTAGAACCGGCTCCGCGCCCGATGCGCCCGCCTCCCACTTCAATTCCATGATGCAGTACATGAAGCCGCCAGCGCGCATGTCGCCGTCGGTGGGATAAGATGTCGTTTCAATTTGTGACGGGACAAAAAAAAGACCGTGATGCTCGCAAGTTTGGATGAAAGCAGCTTGGCGTTCCCGTTTGTTTGAGTAAAGTTTGGACATTTCAAAAGAGAGTTCTAGGGCGAAGGCATTGTCTGCCTCGGATGGCTCGTCAGCTGTATAACAAGAATCGATAAAGTCGTTGAAAACGGGGTGTCGGAGGGTAACCGGGACTGTACCCGCCGCTTCGGGGGGTCGGCCGTAGTCAAATTGCGGCTGTTTGTTCTGGCCAGGTTCCTGAAGTTTCTTGGCCTCGCTAGGCCGGGCACCCTGGGATGGAGCGTGCGAGGGAACAGCTTTATAATACCGTGTTCTGGTTGTGGCTAACTCAGTCAGCACGTCAGTGCCAGCAGCATGAAGAGTATCTGGGAAATATATAAGTACACCTACATCGGGAGACTTAGGGTGCATAGCGTACTCACTCGCGCCATCCCGAACAATGATATGCAAAACGCCCCGCATGGGCGGATTACCGAACAGCCCATCAATCTCCTCATGGCCCCGGAGCACCAATCCATGTGCCTGTGCAACGCGCTCGTTAAATGTTTCCTCGGGCTTGAAAGGAATCGGTGGCTTGAGCTGTAGTAGGAAAGTGAGCGGCGATGAAGTACATTTCATGTTGAGTCTCTCACCATCAAAAGTTCAACTTCACCAGAGGAAATGCCATTTTGCAAAAAAGATTTCCTCCACGTTTGGAAGATGAGATTCCTCAGCTCAGCGACGACTGCGGAACCCGCGATATCGATACAGCTCACGACCCGTTCTTTAGCGTAAAAGAGGCAACGGGAAGAGTGTTCCGACATAATCAGCTGAGAGTAACGGTGGCACCAATGAACCTGGCTTTACAGTCGTCTGCATGTCACTTTGCAGGCCATCAATTCTGCGAACGGTGATCACTGAGTTGCTGACCACGTGATAGGTCTCTCACGGTCACACTGCGATTTCCTTTCTAAGATTCAGATACATCAGCAAATCGGGAAGGTGATGAAAGTTGAAACGACTGTAAACTCACAACGTCTGCCATCCTGTGAGTTCATCTCACTATAACTGGTCACTACTGTGTAGTAGCCGTTGATACTGGCGTTTTCCTGATAAGATAGTCTGCTCATAATATGAGAGGTGCCACTTTCGAATCCCCAGAATCACTCGACAAGGAAGTTGTTAATGTCAGCACTGTCGTAGATTTGGGAGAAAAGTTGCATGCGTTGCGTAGGATGTATGACGTCCGGCCACCCATGATCATGTTTCCCGTTATCAAAGACCATGTAATATTCCCAAGCGTGAGCACGAGCACTAGTGGGGCGCAGGCAGATGGTGTGAATAGTGTTGAAGCCCCAGATGGCCATGCACAGATTATGAATGCGACGATGAGAGTCAAGGAGAAGGAATTTGTGGATGGGCAGCCCCCACCGAATGTGATTGGTGGAATGTGGCATTGCCCCAATTGCAGGTGTGTGTATAGTGTTGCGGCGCCCAAGGGAGAAAGGGCTTGTTGAGGGTTAAGTCGTAGTGTGAGAATTGCGGTATGACTGGGTACGACTTCTATGCCATCGTTGGTGAGTCATAATACCGACTTAATGCATATAGGCACACCGTAGTTGGGCTATAATTAACGGCTGATAGTTATCAATGGGCTGTACAGTGATCTCACGACGGCAACCTGTTAGAAAAACAAACGTGTCATCACAACTTGACTGGACACACCCGGAATTGAACCGGGGACCGCCCGCATACACCCAAAGATGCTAAGCGGGCGTGATAACCAACTACACCATGTGCCCATGAAATGTAAGCGCCTGTAGAATTTAACTCTCGACACCAGGGACTGTACAACCATTATAAGGTGCTCAGTCCCCCCCAGTATTTATATGGGTTGGAGTGGGAGTGCTTAGTCCTCTATGTAGCGGCGGGCTTTACTACCCGCTATTACGCCCATTTTGGCCAGTTTGATCCGGGTTATCCTTCCGAAATCACCGAATACGGAGATGAAAACTTACTACTAGGAGCCTCTATGACTGACCCCAAGGTAGCCATTGGGTTAGGCTCCAACCTCGGCGAACGCTTCCATAACATTGAGCTCGCGCTTCGCCTCCTAGAAGTCCCTAAAGCAGTCTTGTCAACCTCAGATCTTGAGCAATGTGGTCCCGACGCGTCCTGTACAGTGGTGGACACCAGCTTCCTGTATGAGACCTCCCCCATGTATGTCACCAACCAGCCTCCCTTTATCAATTGCGCGTGCATCGTGCGTCGTTTCCGTTCGCCGACCAAGACACTGTATCAATGTGCTCTTTGTAGGTCGAAACAAATATCCCGCCCATGGTCCTTCTTCGCTTTTTGAAACACATAGAAGCCACTGTTGGACGCGTTCCGTCTGTTCGCAATGGTCCACGTGCTCTCGATATGGATGTGTTGCTTTACGGGAACGAGACTACAGACACACGGCCGGTCGATGAACGGGAAAGCCTGGATAATCTCGAAGGGCATCTTGTGGTACCCCACCCCAGGATGACAGAACGAGAGTTTGTATTGAGGCCTCTGAACGAGTGCGTGCCTTCTCGTGTATTTACTCGCAACCTCGAATAATTAGGCAACAGTATGATCCCCGACTTTGTCCATCCAGTCCACCAACAGCCCCTGCAAGATCTACTCCACGCTCTCAAAACCCTTGACCCTTCTATGCGCAAGGTGGTCCCCATCCCCCGTTTCCCTCTCCCTCTGAATCACCCTTGGCCTCACCCCGACGTCTCAATCGTACCTCCGACTTTAACTCACTGGGAATACTCCATCGATGGAAGCAGGAGACAAACAACTGGCGCCAAGCGCAAAACACACCTTATGTCGACACTCAACGCCACACCCGACTCCTTCTCTGACGGTGCAGCCCATAATACATTGGCCACTGCTATGTCGTACGCCCGCGAATCCGCCGAGGCAGGCGCTTCCATCATCGATATTGGCGGCTACTCGACGAAACCCGGTGCTGCATTCGTTTCAACGGAAGAAGAGACCAAGCGTATTGTCCCGATCGTCGAAGCCATCAGGGCTACAAGAGATGCAGACCTGAGGGACATACCTATTAGTATAGACACCTTCCGATGGGAAGTCGCACGGGACTCCATTCTTGCAGGGGCGAACTGCATCAACGATGTTTACGCGTTCACTGGCAGAGAGGACGAGTACCCGCTCACGGACCCAGCTGCACTCAAGCGCGTAGAAGCCACGATGGCGGGTATGAAAGCTGTTGCGCGGGAGTTTTCAGTCCCTGTTATACTGATGCACTCCCGGGGCGATGCTGGCAAGCACAAGGAATACGATATGTACGGAAATGGGCCTGGGGCCGTGATACGTGGTGTGCAAATTGAGCTTGGACAGAAAGTTGAGCAGATAGTGAAGGGGAAGGGCGGTGTCAGGAGGTGGATGGTCATTGTGGACCCTGGTGTTGGATTCAGCAAGACCGTGGAAGGGAATCTGGAGGTCTTGAGGGATGGTGCCAGTGTTGTAGCTGATACCAACATTAATGACAGTTCGTACTTTCGATTTCCGTCTCTTGATTCCCTTATCTCTGACCTATTTCTGCAGCCCCGAGACGTAATCCTTTGAGAGGGTATCCACAGTTAGTTGGAACTTCAAGGAAGTCGTTCCTTGGAGCCATCCTAGCTCAAGGGGAACGGGGTCGGGAAACTGCACCCAAGGAACGCGTCTGGGCCACTGCCTCCGCTGTGACTTGTGCAGTCCAACAAGGCGCCATGATTGTGCGTGTTCACGACACGCAGGAAATGGCTGATGTCTTGGCCATAGCGGACGAGCTTTGGAGGTAGAAGAGAATAAAATAAAAATTCCCTAAAGGGAACTGCATCTTTACATAAAACTCACCCTTCAAAGGCATTGGATTTACACGCGATATACGACCATCTATTTTCCATACAACCACAAGCAAAATACATCTTCGCGGATGTAAATTCTATGACGATTCTCTACTTCAAAATGAACAGAAAATAGTCGTCAAACTTCTTGCACTACTTTGTCTGTACAGAAGTTGACGAGCTCTACGTTCAACGTCAGGAAGAGAACCTTGATGTGGCCAGCACCCACAGCCATTCTTTGCAATTGGCTCCAGGCTCCTAGGCCTCCAGAAATTCGTGTCGTGAATTTATGGTAGAAGCAGGTGGAGCACGCGCCACGGTGCACACACCTGACCACTCGAGCCACTTATTAGAACCTGTGATTCAATAAATTGTATTAGTTTCTAGCACTAGTGCAGGAGGTGTGCAGAGACTCGTGGCATTCAAAGAGATTTTACTCCCACCGCAAGTTCATTTTAGGCCATATTTGGCACCAGCCACGGATCCTAATCTGACACGTGCTTTCGCGTGTCCCCAAGCCTCCCATCCCCAGCCAAAGTTCTTTCGTTTTCTCACTGTAATATTACCCTCATCCCCCTCCCTCACATATCCCTCCTCCGCTGTCCTTGTATAAAGCATGTTCAGCGAAGAACTCAAGTCGTTCCGAAGATTAGGGATTCGCCATGTTCGTTTGTCAATAAGTGTGATTGCACAAATCGAGATGGGTCCTCAAGATTATTTCTAGGTGCTCCTCCAAGTTCTCAACTTCGCCTCGGTTATCGCGTCTGGCCTCATGATATGGAAAGGACTTGGGCTTATCACGAATTCGGAATCACCTATCGTCGTCGTGCTCAGGTGCGCCACTATCCCCTTCACGGTTGGCTCTATCTTATGAGGCATTGGTAGTGGTTCTATGGAGCCAGCTTTCTACCGAGGGGACCTACTGTTCCTCACGAATCCCGCCTCTGAACGCTACCACACAGGTGACATCACGGTGTACAAGATCCCAGGCGCAGACGTTCCCATCGTTCATCGCGTCCTCGAAACACACGACCTGAAGCAGAAACGAGCCAGGTATCCACATTGTACTTGCCATTGAGACGTATTCTTACGCGGCCTATTTGTACTCATCAGTAGAAACGCGGGAAAACCACCTCAGCAACTTCTATTGACTAAAGGTGACAACAATGAAATCGATGACATAGATCTCTATAGAGGGATAGACTGGCTGGAAAGGAAGCACATCGTTGGGAAAGTTAGAGGGTACGTCAGAAATGCAGCCTCGTTATATCATTGATTATTAAATGGGAACAAACATGTAACAGGTTCTTGCCATACGTCGGCTACGTTACTATCGCAATGGTGGGTTTTTGATCCTGATCGAGCCATTGCTGCATCTAAACTCACTTTCTCCTCTTTTCCCTTTAGAACGACTTCCCGCAGCTGAAATACGCGCTATTGGGCGGCTTGGGGCTGCTCGCACTTATTCAACGCGAATGAGCCGTCTCGATGTGATCGAGCTTGGTCCGCCTTGGCAATATTTATTACACTGGTACATTCTGTAATACTAAGAAACAAAGCTTACTGCAAAGCCGCGATAGATCTCTCGTTCAGATTAGTAAGGGCCCTATACATGTACAAGGTTACTTCATGTGCTTCTTTGGTACGTATTACTTGGAACTGTTTGAGCGACATGGGCACCGTCTCTCTTGATCTTTCACGTGTACCTTTAATACGGCGGTTATTATATCAAAGATGGGTCGGGAAAACCGGAAACCCGCATCCAAGCTCTGAACCATGTTACGAGGTGAGCCCGTTACCATTTTTACTATATGCTAACATGTCAGGTACATCAGCCCAGATTAGCGAGCCTCTGAAATTCATGTGCAGGTTCGTTAATCAACGCATACAATGCACTCCACGGTATGTTAACATCTACATGTATGACATAACCCTGCCCCACCGTGCGTTGGTGCCTATACCAACGAAGCAAATCTCTTAGTCAAGTACTACGTTCTCCAGTCCACATTGCGCCAGACTATCCTTTATGTCTTCTTTGCAGCCTTGGCGACCTTCTCGTTAAAGTCTTTGACATAAGCATCGGATGTAGCTGTCACAGTCATATCCTTGTCGCCAAACTCGCTGAGGAGCTTACGCAGCACAGCCTTTGAATCTATGGCAGCGGCTTTATCCTTGCCCAGATATATTTTGTACCATTCGGTTGCTATTAGTATGGCCGAACAGTCAGAAAAAAATCGCCAACAATGGACAAACAAGTCTACTCACGATTGCCCTTTGCATTGAGCGCCTCCTCTACTGCGTGAGCAGGAGCTTTAGCCAAAGACGATAGTGTTGCCTTCTCCATCTTCTTTCCCTCGCCATTGGCCGGGTACAGGTGGTGTTTGAAGGCGAAAGTAGGGTTGTGCGTCTCATACTGTTGGTACCGATCTGGTTTCCCGTCGCCGAATTTGAAAAAGGCGAAGAACGAGGTATGTTTTTCATCCTGGAGAGTGGTCAGTTGCTTTTCCGATATTCAATTGTGCGAAATGAATGGACGTACGAAGAACATGACCCCGTCAGCAGGTGACATAATTGCGTAGGCGCCGTTGGTAGCAGCCCTTGCTTCAAGGGAAGCCGCATTTGAGCTATGTCGTATGTCAATAAATGGGTGACCAAAGCGGTTGATTTCTATGAGTATCCTCACCTTGGCTTTGTTTCATGCGCAAATGGTGGTGCAGGAAGTGCCACAACAAGGTGGATGGCGAGAGAAGTAAAAGTAACGAAGGAGATAATTCTTGAGAACATCGTTGGTTGGGCGTGGAATAAAAAATTATTGAAAATGATGAAAGGATGTGGGATTGACAGACGACCAGCGCTTGTAATGTTTGTGAGGAAGGAACCAGCTCTGAGGGAAATCTACCGAAATGGAGACCTCTTATATAGTGTCAAGCAACCACGACGGCCCCTTACGTTTTGCCGCACTCACCTGAGGATAACAGTAATCCTGGTATGCGTGCTGCTTGTTTCAAGTGGTATCAGCAGCTTGGCCCAGGGTTCAAAGAAATTGAACAAAAGGGTGTACACCAGCTATTCCGGGCGAGGTGTCGGCATGTAGCGGCTAAATAGCCGCCATCGTGGCGTTACCTCACCCCAAATTTGGAAAGTAAGAAGGGTGTATAAAGAAGTTTCACCTCCGAATCGGTATGCTTCTATGATGCGTCGTTATTGGTAAATCTATGGGGTCGAGAAGAATTACGTGGATACGGTTTCACCGGTTAAAGAGAGTCTGAAATGAGAATTTCTTATTGACAGCCGAATCAGGCCCAACTTCAAGCCGCCCAAGAGCTGAGCTTAACTTTGAACACGACATCTGAGAGCATGTTGTCGGTATATACGCCTATTATCCCCGTCCATAATGGTGTTCCTCGAAGAAAGTTGAAGATTCAACGCGGAAAGTTCTGTCACCGAATATATTAGCCCCGTGCAAGTTCAATGAGAGTTACGTTCGGCCAGCCGCCCACTATATCCCAGGCTAGTGAGCCCCCAACAGTACCTAAATTTTAGAATTTCAGAGCCTGCCATGGAAAATAAAGTGACAGTACTTAAAGATGTCCCGATAGAGACGGTATGACCATCAAGAGCAGTACCGGCCATCGGCCAGTGGTACAAACCAGATAGCAGTTTGTTTCAAGGTGCTTTTCATCTCATCATGGACCGAGAAACAATTTACAAGGGGCTGCACCCATCCTGTCACTCTTACATGGACATGGAACGGTAGGACGCAGCCGGAGAGGCATTGAACCGCATTATCAGCATGAGATTAGCGTTTTCGCAGAATAAGGCCTCATCAGAATTAAAGGGACTGGGGAACTCGTAGAAAGCTAGAAATTCTGTTCAATCAGCGATGTCGGTGGCGCAACACCAGCAGATTCGAAGTATAGTAACACAATGTTTTATCAGAAGATTGTTACTCTAGTCTCGCCGTTGGCCAGAAAATATTTGGGCAGCTGAAACCGCCAAATGAGAACCATAACCGAGTTCCCAACCAGATGCGTATTATAAGCGGACCATCCGATCAAGAAAAAACCAGTACCAACAGCTGGCTTAGGGCCAGTACAGAGTAGTGATGTACCATAGTGAGACGAAAGCTCTACGCACTCGCAGGATGGCGGATGTTGTGGGTTCAACTTGAAAGTCCGGACATCAATAGTGAAAGGATATAGATCAAGATGTGGAGACTCGGACCTTCATCTTTCTGTCACAGCACTCAGAGTCAGTGAGCGGTGAGCAACCCGGGCCCGGAACGACCGAAAACTTGAAGTGACAGAACCTGATAGAACCAAAAATTAAATTGAAAGGAACCTCTAGCGCTTCATTAGACTGTCTTTGGAAGGTTCACACCACGGTAAGCACGAACAAGTGACTGTTACGATTGGAGTCCCTCAGACAGGTTGGTAAGGTTGGTTATGATCAATTTGCAGGGGGAGACTAGAGCAGTTTTGCTGGAGCTTTAATCCAAGTGGAGAGCCAACTTAACCAATCAGAAGACGATAAATCCGTGATACTCCGTATATAATCTAGTTCTTATGGATGGCTTTGTATGTCCCTGTTTTCTTCTCTACGTTTTGGGCGATAAGTTTAACAACAGCGGCCTGGTCTTGTAAGCCAATCAAAAGACAACGGGATTATTGCCTTCTGATTGGCTAATTTGGCTCTCTACTTGGATTAAAGCTCCAGCAACTTAACTGCTCTACAAACAGCCTCAAACTTGTCATCCTCTAACAGCTAAATTCAAAGACGTAGGCGTTTGAAATGTCCCCACAGTCGCTGGAGCCTCTTGGAGCCTGTCAATATAGTGGGCCAGAGATAGTCAATAATTTGGAATGACCCACACTTCTGCGACGTCCTCGTTGCATCATTGTTCGCTTTTCCACTATACAATGGGCACTTATGACTTCATTCATTCAGAACAGAAAAGCCTCATCACGAGACCCTCCTTCCCTATATACTCCAAAGCAATACATTCATTATTTGATGCTACCATTACAACGCGCCGAAGATGCTGTCTGCGGCGCTGAAGGTGGCCGCGAAGTGGTGTCAAGTGGGGCTCGAAGAGCCTCTCTTTGCGAGTGAGCGTTTCAAACGTCTTCGTTTTTGAATTTAACTGGAAAAGACAGGATGTGGGGCCCGTCAGCATTGTGGGGATAGGAACTTTTCGGTGTGTGTGCGTTGGTGTTTTGCTGTGCATATTTCTGAGCTCTTATAGTAATCAAACTTCGTTCTCCAACGGGGTGCCAGTGGCAGGCGTTTTATTGCGGAGCATTTTACTCCAACTAGGACTTTAAAAGCTTTTATCTTTTAAAGTGCCCATTAGTAACAACACAGTATTCACGCACACCATGCTTCTTGTGAACCGTATTTCTCTTTACCTGTCTTTTGTGACGCTAGCCCTCAGCGGGCCTTCTTGTCGATGTCTTTTTGGCGATGAGTGTTGGCCCAGGCCTGCAGATTTCTCCATACTTTCCTCTAAGCTTTCCAGCCCTCTCATATCCCCACGACCTCCCGAATCCGCTTGCTATCCAACCACCAACCCGTCGGGCAACTGTAGCGATGTTACCTCCAATGCTCTTGACGGGAGATGGCGTTCTGATCAGTCTGGCTCAATGCAAGCGCCTAACTTCGAGACCTTCATGTTCACAAATGGAACAATTGATGCGTGCTATCTCAACACTACTTCAAGTGCTGCATGTGGGCAAGGAAGCGTGCCGCCCATCGGTGTCGACGCGCGTTCAATTGCCGATGTTCAAGCTGCGGTCGGATTTGCAGTTGAGCACAACCTGCGTTTCGTTATAAAAAACACAGGGTATTTATCAACCAAACTGCTTTCTACCCACATTGATATTCACAATTCGTAGGCACGATTTTCTTGGTCGTAGCACAGCTCGTGGAGCTTTCCTACTGTGGACTCATCATATGAAGAACATCTCTTACACGGAGGATTTTGTTCCTGTGGGTGCTCCAGCGAATGTGAGCTACAAAGGTATATATTATCGATTACTTATGATTCAACGAGCTGACAATTACCACAGCTTTAACATTGGGAGCTGGGGTACAATGGCACGAAGCTTATGATGCCGCCGAGGCCAACGGCAGATTTATTGTTGGTGGTTTGTCGTCTGGTGCATCGGTTGGCGCTGCGGGAGGATGGGTCATGGGTGGGGGACATAGCGCATTCTCTGCCCGTCATGGCCTTGGTACGCATTGCTATGATATCTGCCACATTTATATTCTCAACAAAGCGCCTCAGGTGTTGACAATGTCGTTCAGTTTGAAGTCGTCACTGCCAATAGCGAACATTTGTTCGTCAATGCGTATAAGAACGCTGACCTCTTCTGGGCCTTGAGAGGCGGCGGCGGTGGCACCTACGCCATAGTCGTCTCTGCAACTTACCGCACCCATGAGACTTTTCCCCTTACTGGTGTTTTCTTCACTGGGAACTTTACATCCGCGGATGTTGCGCAGAACATCACGACAGAATACATCAAGATTCATCCCACCCTTGCCGACAATGGATGGGGAGGCTACTCCTCCATGGGAAATTCCAACTTATCGTTTTTCTATGTCGCACCTAACGTATCTGTGGCCGATGCAAATGTGACCATCGACCCTTTCTTCAGCCTCGCAAGACTATCCATACCCGACCTTCAGGCATCCCTGGTCCCTTTCGATTCGTTCTATCAGTGGTATCAGATGTCATACGGGACTGGGGCTGGGAGCCAGGTTGGAACTAACCTGGAGTTAGGCTCACGCCTTATTCCTCGTGATAGCATGGAACACAACCCTGGTGACGTAGCTAAAGCAGTACTCGCAGTCGAGGGTGCTGCAATGAAGTCAGTACATATCCTATGTCCTTTTACATGTGGCGTTCCTGACATAATTTTTGTTACAGCTTTGTGGCTGGAGGTGCTGTATCTAAGGTTAACCCCGATTCCGTTGGCCTTAACCCAGCTTGGCGACGGGCAGTAGGACAAATTGGTGTAGACTATACCTGGCCGGATGGTGCATCGACCTCGCAGATTGACGAAGTTCGAATGAAGATTCGCAATAACGTTGATATACTGAACAAAGTTACACCAGAATCGGGGGCCTATTTCAACGAGGCAAGTTAATTTTATATGGTCACCGAAATATTTTTTTTAACAACTATCGTAACAATAGGCTTCCCTATATGAACGGGATCCGAGGAAAACTTTCTTTGGGTCTCATTATCCGAAACTCAAGGCTATTAAAAACAAGTACGACGGTCACGGTCTCTTTGTGGTTGCAAGTGGCGTAGGGTCGGAAGACTGGGATGGTAGCTTGAACTGTCGTCTGCACTGATCGATTGCTTGAAACACTCTTAATCTGTTAAAGCTTGTTGTTGTTGTACCGAATCTATGTAGACGTCGAATTAATATTCCTGTTGCTCGTTTGTTGTGTCGAAGGAGTCGGATGCCTTTCAAGTTGGATCTGCTCATGTGTTGACTCCAACCACATGACCACATTGGGGGGAGAGTATATTCAAAGAGTTGCCATACTGCATTGGTCCTGGTTTCACTGACAGAGATATGCGCAGAGTGTGCATGAGCATTCGACAGAAGGTGATAATTAGAGAGGTCCCACTTGGAACTCCGCCACCTGGCGCCACTAGTTCTTCCCTCCGAACCATTCAGCTGCAGGCGGCCAATTCACATTTTCTCTTGTTTTACGATCACACTGGGTCTCTAACCATGAACGTGGTGGTCTACGACCCTCACTATATCACCACGACCATCAATATGCATCGCTACCATCTCAACAGTACCGTAGTGGGTTACCTTTGCAGGGGGCGCACTCTTAGAGCCGCGATGCTGGAGGAACACGCCCAGGCGAAGGCTGTCTTTGGGCGTCTTCATCATGGCTCTATGCTAGGCAATCTGTTGGAAAGTTTTCTGCCAAGTCGCACCACCTCGGGGTGTCTGACTGTGAGTATACCCGCTACTTCCACTGGTAGTAATGGTCGATGACACACTTTCTGGCAGCTCATCGCAGACAGCTTTGTTGCGGCAAAGACGAAAGAATTACTCCTCGCGACGATTCCCTCGAGCCATAACCCATTCACAGTTGCAGACTGGGACGCTATGGTCGCCCTAGTGATGGAGGAAAATACACTCGAAGATGCGACTCAGTTCTTCTGGGAAATTTATAGACCATTTATTCCAATATTACTCTATGCGTGAGTTCGGTCTTTTTTTGAATCTATAAACTCTTTTTTTCTAATGGTGCCACCGAAGTTTTACGCGTACTGGCCGTTGCGCTACTTTCTTGCGTTCGGAGTCGACCCGCTCGATAGGTAGGGTGTACCAATATAAACACACGGCATTGATCAGTGACGTTTCATTCCATACATAGGTGCTGGTGCCAAGTCTAAGCCCATTCTACAACCTATACCATTACTACCAGACCTACGCTCGAAGACCGTGTCCATAGCCCCCGTCGTTGTTAAACAGAAACGAAAACATACCAGCGACGCTAACAGCGGCCGCTACACAATGCGCCCTCGATTGAACACAAAAGTGGCAACCATAGCTAATAAAGAGAACGTGAAGCCTGGCTTCTCAGGTCCATCATCACAACCGCGTTTGGTGGTATCATCGACGGGCTCTCCACCCGCCTAACCTCAAGCAAACAGTGTTCGATATCAATTTTTCGCGTGAAGCCGACGTTTCAGATTGAACGGAGGAGGTACCAGCAGTTTTGATGGGTGTTGTGGTTGTGCCCTTGAGTATGTGATCAATTGGATTTTCCCCTACCTATATCTTCTAGTACATATTTTTCTGTATCCAATTCTACTCCTATACCCCACTTGCATATACCCGGTCTATTTACATTACTACTCTACATCTTGCCACTATCTTGCATTGACCGCCGTTCTGGCACTAATGCCACCAGTACTACCGATGGAACAATGCGTAAACATTTTCTAACGCTTCAAAGTCAATCTACATGATCTGGTTTGTCGTCAAACCATTGTTCGCTCTTTCTCTTTCTCTTTCCGTCCCTGTGAATTGAAGCTATCGCTCAGTTCAGTCACAATCAGATTTGTACGTGCGAGGTAAAACTCTTGGCTGTTTATATATAAGAAAGAATAAACGGGACAAATCGCTGTTCCTATGTGATGAAATCCCTCAGCTTTGCTATCATTGGTTTGGTACTGGGCAGCGGTTATTGCGTTCGCCGTGGCTCAATCTAAGAGAGAGAGAAAAGAAGTCAGGAATGGTAATACGACTGTGAAAACACATACCACGACATCGTGATCTTGGTGCATGAGGTGACCTAAAATAGGATTTCATCATCGTTCGGCCACGCTCGTGTGCTCGTGTACTTGGCCCAGGAGACAGCGACCCACGATCCCGGTCGAACTGATCTCGGGATGAATCTCTGTGGGATGATCCATAACGCCCCGCCGCACGACCACTACCAAGCTCGTATACAACAGATTTGGAGAAATCGCCCCTATGGGTACGATGATTAGGGCTGCTACCGGATAAATATCTCGTATTCGAGCCTGGGGGGGAGGCGCTATCATGTCCAAAACGATCCCTTGACAAGTACGTGCGGGGGGAACTATGGCGTCCTGTCGCGCGACTACTAGGATACTCATAGGCATCGAGGTCAGAGAAGCCGTTCCTAGGGAAGCGACGGCTGTAACTCCTAGCCCCCGGGTAGCGCATATTTAAGCCTAAAGAGGAGGATCTCTCATCGGCATAATCTCGCTCCTCCCAACCCCGAGACGAGCGTGTAGACCTACGGCCATCACCTCCACCACAACGACGCTTGCGTGTACCTGGGGCGCGGAAATCGTCCCCGTATCTCTGGGCATGACTAGCAGCAGGGCGGGACAGGGATCGCCGAGATGGCTGGGAGGTTGGTGCCTGCCGCTGCGGCATAAGATCGTATGCTAAATCACACTCGTCCTGAGAAACCCGGCGACTTGTACTCCTGCCGATTGAGGTGATAAGTTGCGTAGGCGGGATGGTGTTCACCTAAGCGAAATAGACACATTATCGGACAGACATCTACGTATATATCACGTACAGATTGCGAATCTGAACTCCTACGACACAGTCGTAAAAAATCAACGTGGGGATGATAATGAATGCAAACGGCACGCACTTGAATTTTCGGTACGTGTCCCAGAGGGCGTCAACAAGAGGCCCGAGTGTCCCCTCTGCCCATCTCATCATGACTTCTAATGGATTGTCTTTATACGATACTCCCAGGATATGCTCAAAGAGATCTGCAATATATTTTGGGTCGGGCACGTGAATTCTTTGTCTATAGCCCACTCTGCCTGTATCCATAAGCCGTACGAGATTGTGATTCGCTGCGAGTATTTTTGTTGTAACCTACGAAGCCGAATCAACCCAATGTCTGGGTAGGATGATGAGCTATGACTTACGACGATAAATTCGATAGACTCGCGGAGCTCGGGGGACCGATCTTTGGATTCCAACAGATATGCAATCAAACTGTAAAGGTTCCTGTCCCCGATATACTCGTACCTATCAGCGTCAGTTTCATCTGTTGTAAATATACTTTCGAGCTGCTTCACAGGAGGTGGGAGCTTCATCGTATATGAGGGATGCGCTAATGCGTCCTCGTATGCAGCTTGCATATATCGAGGAATGGGAAAATCTGGGAGGGTGGGGAAAAATGGCATTGCAGGACAATTAATTGCCAACTCTGAGCGGGTTCGGGCGAGGAGAATGAAAATGAAAGTGGCGAGAAAGATTGGTGTATTTATAATAACGCCCTGTTGAAAATGTATGACGTCAATGTATCCGGTGGTCTGAACTCAAATTTCTGTTCAATGCGATATCATGATCAGAAATGCTAGACAAACATAAGAATCATTGGTCACCTTACATAAAGCAAGGGGCTACTACGATGAAGAAAGAGATACCACACCTAGGCCAAGATCCTGAGGTCACAGTGAGCCTTTTTCGGGACGTATTCCTGGAACGCCAATTTTCGGGGACGCCTAAACATTTTTCATCAGTCTACCACTGTCCATTTCCTGGTTGCCTCTTAACGATTCTGAGCAGCTTAGTGTTTGCGTTTAGGATCGGCGCAAGCGTGTTGATTAGAAAGTCATGAGGACAATTGGTAGGATATCTGTGAATGACCCACAGATGAAAAAGGCAGATTTGCGCTAAGGGTGCTACAAGGATATTGGTATCATTCGGAGTGATGCGCGTTCCTCTTGACCAGACCGTACCTCGCTTGACTCTTGGAATTTGAGGTACAGTCTTGGGCGGCTTATACGAAAGGGGGGTGAGGGGTGAACAAGAACCCCGGGGACCGAGTCCGTTCGCACCCTATATCTGCAATAAGCTATGGAGCATGTAGTTAGACTTGAACAGAGTTCTGTAAATTGTGTGTGTGGCGAGTGAGTTTCCCACGCGTCTGTGGCTCGCCGCTTATCCTCTTGTCATGAGTCAATCAACCTGGGACCCATTTTCATTTTCATCGCGTATAAGAGCACCGACCTCTTCTGGACTTTGAGATGTAGTGGAGGTGGAGGTACTAATTGCGCCATGATCGTCTAGCAGCCTACTGCGCATATGGGACTGTTCCCTTTGCTAGTGTTCACTTCGCTGCAAACTTCACACCCCATATCAGCGCTTTCTTCAGCTTCGTAAGACATCCATGCCCTACTGTCAGACATACCTGGTCCTTTAGTTTTCGTTTTTTCAGTGGTATCAGAGTACAGTTGTGACTGGGCAGCAAGTAGGACTAATTTGGAGGTTGGCGCAAGCACGGCAACCAAGACAAAACCTATAGTACGGAACATGGTCCTTGGCTAGCCAGCTCTGCAACGAAGTCAGGTAGATGTTCCATGTCCTTTCATACGCGGTGCTCCTGATGTAGTTTTCGTTACAGTTTTGTGGCTGGTGGTGCTGTACCCAAGCCCGCCTCCGTCGATCCCAGCCCAGGTGGACCACGGGTAGTAGGACATGTCACAATATTTGACCAGAAGGTGCATCGAACGGGCCCCGTACATCAACCAGGTTCAGATGAGGCTCCTTAAAAAGGTTGGCGTACTTGAAAAAGTTATACCAGGATATGATGTGTCAGTGAAGCCAATCAAATCTCACGCAACCAACAAACTTCGAAGTACCCTCGTGGAAACGCCTGCTTACTACATGGACGAGATCCACGAAAAACTTATCATCTGAAGCTCAAGGCCGTCAAGACCAAATATGATAGTCATGGTTTCTTCGCCATTGCCAGTGGTGAAGGATACAAAGATTGGGGCGATAGTTTAAACTGTCGTCGATACCGATTGCTCAAATATCCAAACCGTCAAAAGTTCTCTTCTGCTGTTTCTATTTGGATGTTCAACTTATGTGACCTTTTCGTTCTATTGAAGGTGTTGGGTGACTTTTCGAAATCTACCTGAGGTGCCGTGACGAACCACGCATTTGGGGGCCAGAATCTATCGGACATCGCCTCAATCTCAGCTTCGCTACAGATGGAGATGATCGCGTTGCATAGACTGCTTTCCTGTGAGTAATCCACAGACTGTTAACATGGAACCCCGGTTCCACCACTTCTTCTCACCCATTCGGCTTCGGACGGCCTATCCAGATTTTCTCTCTCGATTCAAAACCACGCCTTCCTTCCTAGACTTCTCTAATGGATGTGCTCAAGCGGTTGTAGATCATCCGAATGTCTGCTGTTCATCTATCACAGACAGCACCTGACCCAGCGATCTGTTCAGTATACTTCCTCAATTTAACTGAACTTGAATTCTGGACCATCCTTTCGTGAACTTTGTCTTCCGTTTTGCTGTCCACACCACTAACACTAATTGTACTAGTTCTCGCTGATCATGTCAAAACAAATCCTCATGTTATCGGACCCGAGGCATGCTGGAGTGGATATCCATTTTCTCTTCATTAATATTGGCCTTACCAGTAAAATATCACTCCGGTACTTTACACGAATCGCTGCCGTCGAACTGAGAAAACCTTTCTACATCCGACGGATCAGTTTCATACAACACATGACTGCAGGGGCAGTTTAATCCAAAGTACGAAACACAGGCTTGTAGTATTCTACATGCTCAATGCTTAGCCCTCCGGGAGCCTCGAGGCGCCGATCCCCAGCTTCCAATCGCTTCCAAATGAGTTTAGACCAAGCCAAGTCTATTTCCCACTGGTCCCATGATGTCGGATTATAATCAACGGGAAACTTCTCCAAGAGAAGCAAACCAAATTGCTCGTACTCGAGGCTGCCAGGTGGGATGGTATCCGGAATCTGAACACCAAGTGAGAGTATATCCAAACTAAGGTATCCACCAAGATCTCCAACGACAATAGGCGGGGTAAACTGTGTTTGCATGAAATAGCTTGTGGCTATACCGGGGTGATACGAGGAGAGATGGGTATTGACGGAAAGGGATTTCAGATTCGGGAGATTCTCAGCAATTGCACGTATAAGGAATGAAGGGACGGTGGTCACGCCAATTTCTAGCACATTGACATGAGATCCTAGTTGCAGTAAAATTGTGGCCAGGTTGGCAGGCCGCTCCACTGATGAAGCTCTTCTGGATGACCATAGTTTGAAATCTTGTATAGTTCGGCCGTGGGCGAAGAAAGGCGCAAGGTAAGGTGGTCCGTGATATGTGCGCAGCGCTTGAAGAGTGCCACTGGGAATAGGTGCCATGTTTAACTTCCCCGGCCTATCTGTGAATGCTGATCGCAGTCGAAGTGTATTGAGAACTGGGCACTGCTGCAATGCAGGAACGAAGTCCGAACGTGGGACTAAGCGAGCGTATATATCCAAAACGACGAGGTGGGCAAACGGAGTTGGCGAGACGGCCATAGCGACCAGGACACTGTCTGTACCATTAGGACCCGAGTAAATTTCTTCCAAGGCCCTAGGGTTCAAGAATTGGAGAGTAACTCGAACCGGTTCCGGTATCTGATGAAGACTTGCATTGCAATTGAACGCTAAAAGTCGCTGGGCTGGTATCGGCGTTGACAAACCACCATCATCTGGAATGGTAACCCACGATTTATCATCACCGCGTATTTCGAGTTCAAACTGGTCGAGTGACATATTCCGAAGAACTGCTACTCGTTGTGGAGTAGAACGGATGTAATGGAGGGTAAGACGCCGGAGGTTGGTAAAAAGGGGTAGCATGTCGAATACTCTTTCAACAATGTCATTCTCAGGAACATGTGGTTTAGCACTGCGACTCAAGGAGTGTCCCGTTGGGTAGGGTATCAACGCAAAACTTTGAACATGGCGGGCTATACGAGGTAAAGAAATAAAGGTAAGGCGTTCATGGCACCTAGCAATATAAGATTCTGGCCGAAGGCCACGATACGCGATTGAGCTCTGAAAAGGGTGGATGGCGAGATCAGTCTGAAATATTAAGGGTTGGGCGAGGTCTTGGAGACAACGGCAAGTTAAGGAGATCGCTGCAATAGATGCCCCGTTGAGGTAATATAGTATATCGAGCCACAATTCTGTTGGCAAGAAGACATTAGAGGTTTGTAATATTTGGGATTTGACTCGGAGTTTCTGTAAATTTGTGTCAAGAAGCCTCATGCTTCGACGGGATATGTTTGGAAAGGACGAACCTTTCGGAATGGACGTTCCAGTGCCTGTTTAAAACGGAGGATACCCGACATGCCTGAGTTGCAACAAGTGCTGAGCAAGTGTTGAGCTCGTTGAGTAGAAAGAAGCCTTTGATGTGTCAGTAGTTAGCGTAAGCCGTTGACTACGTCAACAAGTGATTAGTAAAGAGCTTAATTGCGTTTCTGACACTGCCTCTCGTGGCATCCAAAGTAGTCGTATATGTACTGTTGGAGACAATATTACGAATACTGAGGCCTGAGGCCTGAGGAGCTTGAAGTGCTCCCAGATAGCAAGCACTGGTGCACGCTCTAAGAATGACGACACTGATGCTGCGGTTGGCGTGGTGAGGAGACTCTGGTGTACTTGCGATGCCAGCCATTAAATCAACCCTAGCCGACATGGGGGCTCAAGCGCTCAAGGTCTAGCCACGGTCGAGTTGAAACTTTGATCGTGCGAAAAGTTAGCCGCGGGTCGGCCCAAACAACAAAATTCGACTACGCCACGTTGTGCCAGTGGTAGCAAATGAAATCACGGGTGGCAGGTTGATTCAAGATCGAATAAGGTCAACATAGTTAATCCAAGGTTACACTGGCAATTCCGAGGAAGCTGCCCGTTAAATCCTGTCTATATTTGTGAATAGACTGCAAATAAACTGCCAGTGCCATTTACGACTCGGAGTCACACGCTGAGGTTGGTGCTGTGCTTGGAAACATGAAATACTCAACGCGTCAGTCTCACATTATGGTAATGGCAAGGAGCGATATGCTCTACCTGCCAATTTCTGCAACATGAAAGGGGCCGGCTGGCTGACAGATATGTCATGAACTCATGCGTCTTGCATGAGCCACGAGGCCGACAGACAAGGATATAATTTAAAATATATCTGATAATACAAATGAAACGATCGGACACAATTGTTGTCAACGTGGCCGGAGGCCTAGGCCACTGACAACCACATGCCGCCATGCGTTACATATCTGGGGTCTCGTCGATTAATATCGGGAGTGCCGAAGTGCTTGCGCAACGCTTCACTGCTAGGATCACGTTCGGGACCGTCCCTGGGGGGAAAGATCGCCTTGCTAAACCGGATCCCGATAACAAAGGTTTGTGGTCACCCAATATGCCTTGATAGTAGAAGGCTCACCCGTTATTGAGGAGTGTCTATGCTCTAGATCGGAGCCGTGGATCGTCTCATGCTCTGACCGTGAGTCTCATTCTGGAGTAACACCAGAACGTACGTTGGCTGGTAAAACGTGGCGCTAATGGCACTGCCATTGGCAGGTCGAACAACTTAGGCTAGCCAGAGAAATATACCCGAGCTGCATTGAAGATGGTCCTGAATATCGGCATGTACAACGAAGCAGGTATGGGCAAGTATAACGTCTGCTGTACTGCGAAGAGTGTGAAAAAACGGAAGCATACTGTTCAAAGAGGCTGTATTGCATGGAAGGCGGCTCATTATGAGCACACAAGTTAGTGTATGGCTGGTCAGGTACCATAGTGGCCATTGATTTAGCCGCTCGCCCCTCGCAGTGGACACAAGGCTATTGAAACCTCAAGGCTTTGGCGCTTATCCCGACACTCCCGTCTTAAGCAGGAGAAAGAACCGCGACACCCTATTGCAGTTGATTAGAACGTGCCACCGATTCGATATGAGGAAAAAGGTAACTCCCTACTTTGGCATGATCACATTAAAATGGCGAAAGGCTACGGTCTGTGCGAGTGAACGGCGACGCCGTAAACCAACAAACGACGTACTTCGATTGCTCAGCTTCCACAATGTAATCACGCCGTAGGAAGAAGTGGAAAGATTAGGACGTCGACAGGCTTTGCAATATGGGTCCCATCACCTGTTATATCGTCCAGCATACTTTGCATGAATCATACTAGTCAGTCAAGAGGGCCCTGCGAAACCCCTGGCCATACAACTCCATGTTTCGCAGCGGGGTATTCAATGAACTTGGATAGCCATCGTAGTCGCAATGTTACTACAGGATTAATATATGCAAGTGAACGACGCACACGAGAATGCAATGCCTCGGACTCCTCGTCTCACATAGCACTGGACTGTGACCCTGTGTTGAGCGACATCGGTTACATTCATTTGTGATTTTCTTGTTCAGCACCATGATGTTCTGATAGATCGACAAATGCGATGGATTCAATCGTCATGTCAAACGACAGGAGAGACACGGGTATGCCATATTCAATAATCGCGTCCTGTTTTCGCTTCCCGCGATGGCCAACAGGCGCATCTATGAGCCGTAAGAGGGGTCGTCGCATCTGATGCAGATTAACTGTTCAACGATAAACGAAAGTGATAAAAGTCAGAAATTTTCGACCTCTCGCGCCATTTATCACTGAGTCAATAATATGTCGGGGATGGTGTCTTACTCATCCATTAACGCCAATTCTGTAATTCGCGGGACGAATCAACTCGTCCTTTGCCAGTGGGACGTTGGTGGGAGAATGTCAACATCTAAAAGATGGTGAGAAACCCCTGTCGGGTAAGACTTCGTGGTACAAATGTTTGCTGATTCATAGACTTGGACGAGATCCTCACGACAAGCGAAGTCAACGAGGGCCTCGTGTTACTCCTCCGAGCCACTAGGAACTGTAACTAACTGCAAGCATTTTAGTGCATGCAAGTTCGCTCGTCGTGGCTGAGCTTTTACGACGCACAGGTGCCATCTAGAAAGGGCGTTTAGTATCTACGTGCGGTATGCCATAAAGTGAACTATGTACACCAAATTAAAAGAGAGTAATTGCGATATCGCCACGTATTGCAAAAAAGCGTTGGCTGTTACCTATTGCTATTGGTCAGTACATATTTCAACCTCGAGGTAGTAAGGTGCTAGACTCATTGAGGATAACTGCAATCCCTAATTTAGAGAACTTTTTTCAAGATCTCGACTACCTGTAGATCTGTCTTCTGCAAAGATGATCAGTCATCGGAGTTGAGGTGTCCGGCAAGACCTATCCAAGACGCATACTCGTGACGGTGGCACCAAATGTTGCCTCAATCGGTTGAGCTATGACACATGTAGCTGGAGTTCAAAAAAGTGGAAGGGTTAACATTTTTTATGTTCCTAGCCCTTGAAGAGGTTATAATCATGGGGCAGCACCAAGATGGCACTGAGTTCAAGTTACTGTTGTGACCCTTGATCCTTTAAATTGATTTTAACACTGAATTTTGGCGATGGGCGGACGCAACCTAGATAAGAATGAGTAACTTCAGGTTGGTTGAAGGAGGCCAGACCGGAGCCGAAAGAGGCTGAATTTGAGATCGTGTGAACGAATACCGAAAAAAGGTGATGTTCAACTTGTGTTTAACTAACCCTCAAAATGTGACTGGTCGACTTGGAATAACTAGGGATCACACTTGACTTGAAGTTGTCTCAACGTCGAACTGTTCGCCCAACTTTCTTCTGCTCAACATGGTAACCAAACTATAGAGGATAGAATGATCGAAGAATTCGGAGAGACAGCTGGTCACTTACAAGTCTTTCTTCCCCAGTCAATGTCATCCTGTGTTTCTGTCTAATAATTCCCTACAAATAGGGCCATCGACAACCCACACCACCACTCTCGCATCATAAAACAGCCCTGGATTTCCCCACACCACTTGATTCTGAAGAGTGGCTTACTAACGGGTGAGCGATAGATTAGGTGTTCCGACTCGGACTATGTCTGCTCAAGATCTTAGTAATGACTTCATAGATACAGGCAACGACAACAGAAAGTCGGGACGCCCCGACGACGGATGTGCTCGCTTAGCCCACTTCTTTCCGCATCATGGTCGACCCACTTCGCTCCGTTGTTACGGATAAATTCAATCAGTTGTACCTCATCATATCGATTATGATTGAGCGTCCCATCACTCTGGGACGCCGGTGCCATTCCCTCCGGCTATATCGCATTCAGGAAAGTCACCGTATGTGTGGAATGAGCATGTGCTGGACACATGTCTGAGATCTCACCACTTATCTTTAGGATGCCAAGGTGTAGCCAGGTCATATGGACATTCGTACGAGTCGTCCTCTCTTGGATGATGTATGTACTCTTTTTTTTATAATACCTACTTAGGTTGGTCACCTGAATGAACCTGTGAGCACCTAGACAGAACTTAGAGCTAAGCCTTGTCTGGACAATGGCCATAATATGGCAGGGCGTGATCGTTGGGGTTAATAATAGGCACTCGCCTCACTATGCCACCAGTCGTAAATGGGAGCGTATTTTCAGAGACGCTCTGCGATACACTCCCTATCTTGAGTTACATTCCTGTGTCTTTTGACAGTTGCGGGGGTAGGTAGGATGTTAAAAGACGGTGAATATCACGCACATATCATCCTGTGCCATCAATCCATCAATCCTCATCTCTTTACGAGCGAGGAAACTGAAGTGGTTCAAGTAGAGACGTGCGGTAACAGTATGGTGGTATACTGCGGGCGTGCTGGCCCAGGTTAACCGGCGTCAGGGGTGTTGAGTTGCCAATGCCAGCGTCGAGTATATCCTGCGGCATGGCAAGGCATGCCGCCGGGAGAAGACAGTCTAAACATGTCGCGAAGCTGAGTGATTTTGATTTCCCTGCCAGATGCCGGTGTTCTATATTATTCTATGTTATTTCCTTTTGCGTGGTAACGCGCTGGAAAAGCAATTGGACACGGTGCCGCAGGTTGGAGAACAGGTGAATTCGATACGAAATGTAAAATGTAGGAACGTGCGCTAGTCGAAACGTCAGGCGTGACGCTTACAGTAAGAAGCTCTTCTGTGAGTGATCTTCTTACGATCATAGGGTAATGCAAATCACCCTAATTTGCCGGTTCAGATTCGGAGCAAGTTTACAGTTTGCACCGAACATGGAGCCTCTCTGGTGTGTAAAGCGAATGTAGACCAACTACTCCTGATGATTCATAACTCGCGAAATTAAAGTTACACGGGGGAGGTGATTGGTAAGTGTAGGACGGCAAGGGATACCGCCGGATCTGATAGAAGGTCAATATCATGTCTGTCAAATGGCCCGCAGGAGGGGTAGGAAATTAAAACACTCGAGACTCAGGGTAATATACCGGTTGCATGTCGATTTCAGGTGATAACCAGTTCTGTGTACGCAATGTTCCACATCTGGCTACTGTTTGCCCCCTGCCAGCAGGTTGTGTAAACACCGTTTATGCTTGGGCTGAAGGGTCAACGCAACATCCCTATTACGGGTGCCACACGGGTTAAAGCTCTGCCAACGGCAACACCTTTCCGTTCAATTGTATTCCAATTGGAAAAGGTCGAATTTTTTCTCTCACTGGAGATCTCCGAAATTCCAACTGAATGAAGTACCAGGTACGCTCAAAGAGCAACCGCACACCTCTGAAAATGGAGTGTACAGTCGATCATGTGGCTATCACAGGTAGCAATGAAGTTAAAATACCCCAGTTTTGGGATATAGAACGCAGTTGCGCACCGATCATGCACCTCTTCGTATTACGACACTTCAACTGGTTAACCAGTAGGAGGATTGGGACCATTGCAGTTGGTCCACGTCCAAGTATCCCCATCCGCAGTCACGGACCCCAAGGTACCTTTTCAGTACTGATGCGAGTGAATGGATGGGAGATTGCCGAGATGGCTTGACTAGTATGGAGCAAATCTTCCCAGGGTAAAGAGATGATTTGGAGAACACAGGGTCGTCGTTGCGTGAATTGGGATGTTTCTAGATGCGGCATGAGGTTGACTGAGAAGTACACGGCAAATGCCAGAAGAATGAATGGATAAGGTTGGCAGAGTAGGCTACATAGGAGAAGTAATTACACAACGAGTACGATTGACGAGGGCCAGCCAGTTGGGCGGTAAGGACAAGCAGGACAAGTAAGTGCATATGAAGTTGCAAACAACCAAATCGGGACAGGACCAAACGTCAGGGCACAAGCGCGATTCCGACTCGGAAATGCAGGTACAGTCACTTCTCCATGAAAAACAAAACTCTCGTCAGTGCTCCGTATCCAAGACGGCCACTATGGACGAGCAACCCCAGCAACCTACCGCCCCGTAAGTCTCTCTCAACGCTGTTTCTGGCGTCTAGCTCATTGTTTGCAGCCAAATTCGCTCTAGGATCACCGTCGTCTGCGCAGAGGTTAGTGTGTCTCCTTGTTTCGTCCCGAAATCTGCTCACTGTGCTCGTCCAGTGCAAGCGCCTCAAGCTGAAATGCGACAGGCGTACCCCATGCGGTAGCTGCACAAAGAGAGACACAGTCTCGCGTTGTATATACTCTCCAGCAGCTGCGGAGAAAGTTGACCTTCACTCTCTCAATAATCGTCTTATCCAAGTTGAGGCTACGCTCGCCATGCTGACTGCGGGAAAAAATCCCCCTCCATTCCAATCATCTTATCCGCTTGCCCAGGTGGCCCCAGTCTCGACTCAGTCCTCGAAAGCCCGCCCCTCCCATACTGCCACTTCCTCGACCACCTCTGGAATTTCTATAAGGATGGATGATCTTGTTAACATCTGGCTGGCACATTGTCAGCTCGATATATTCACGCCCGTAAAGGCCGAACTGCCCCACGACAGCAACTCCTTCGTCAAGCTAGAACCATCTCAAGAGGACCTGGTTCACCTTGCAACGCCGTATCCCGAGAATACGATCATGATTGACGACAGTCCCTTGGCCAACACGGGCATTATGCCTGTGACACAGCATAAACTTCCGTCCCTACACATATACTATTCGACCTCGGCTGCCACGCAGCAGCAGGAAGCGCAGGGAAGCAATTGCTCTCACCCCACACATACAGCATCTTTCAACCCTGAACGTAATTTCGAGCTTCCTACAGCTTCACAAGATGCTTCTAATACATTACCGAGTGCATCGCAATCGCCAGTAGGCCGGCCAACAGCATCACAGGCACTCTTTGCACACCTTCCCCTCCCGGCCGCTCGCACAAAGTTGTTGGCCAGTGCTAAGGCTGCGAATCCTCACCTTAGTCTATTGATGCATTGGTCGCGAGTCGTCCATTTAGCAGATCCTACAGCAAAGAGAGAAAGTGATCGCAAGTCAGCACTAGCTCAAGCGGTCTTCTTTGGCATCCGCCCTGAATCATCTTCGTCGTCACTGAATTCCACTTCTTCTGCCACCCTTCCGCTGTTTGCATGTTTATGCTACTCATTGGCGTTGGGAGCTCTAGAACGGACTCAAGATGCTACATTTGACCATGCTTATTTATACGCTTTGGCAGGCCAGGCCATAGGCGTGTGGGAAGAGTATCAGGTATTGCCAGCCACCAAGGAGGCAGAAGAGGGAAGTGGAGATGCAAGGGCGAAGCAGATAGAGATGGAAAAGGAACAGATGGATCATCTGGTAGCTTCTTTACTCCAGATTAAATATCTGCTTCGTGTGCGGGCCTCAGCGTCGTCAAAGGACATTACTTCGATGATGGAGTTAGCTTTCCCTCTGGTAAGTCCACACTTCGCTCTATGTCTCCTAGTACACCCGAACTGGCCGGCTGACGGCTGTGTTATTTACCCCTTAGATTGGTAAGCTCGTGAATACAGCGCGTGGTTTAGGATTGGCGAAGGATCCAGAAGAAGATGGGACACTGGGCTACCGAAGGGCTCCGAAAGTTGAGGAGAGACGTAGAATGATTTGGTGGGACATAATGTTTTACGACTCGTATGTTTTTGTCATCATCCTTCACTTGGAATTGTTCAACTCATCTTCACGATAGCTTTACTTCTGATGCATTGGACCATACGCCCCTTGTATCTTTGAACACTTACTCCACAAAACTCCCCAATGTTGCGCAAAGCTCGCCGCAACGTACAAGCGCCCAATATCCATTACCATCAAGCGATGATGCAGATGCGGGCGATTCCAGTGATCTCTCAGGTGACAACGTGGACACTGATGTGGTCGCTGAAAAGCCTACTCTAGTAAGATTGAACACGCTTGCGAAAGGGAATATTCGTTCGCGCCTTATCCCTTTGGTACATTCTAAGGGTAAAGAAAAGGCACTACCCTCAAGGCAAGATGATGCTGAATTTGGATTCTTTGGTGTACGGTGTCGGTATGTCAAGTTTGTACCCTTCATGGAATGTCCATCTCATCACAAATTATTTATTATCTTGCAGCCTCACTCACCTGGCTCAAACACTTAAGCATCGTTTTGCGTATCCCGGTTGTGACTGCTGTACATGTGGCTCCGGTTACAACCTTGATCAGGCTGTGAAACTTGAGGCCGAAATCCGCGCCTGGGCAACCGACCTTCCCCCATTCCTCAGACTTGATTCCCCTACCACTTCATCGCCCTCTATGGAATGTAGGAACGACGTTACAAAGTCTCCAAGACATGCCGCTATCGCAGCCGAGCTCGCCATCATCGCCAATCGCATGATCATTTCCGCTTACCTACCCATCATGCGCCCACCTCCCAAGCTGGCTGGGTCATCAAGCGCATGTATCAGCGCCTACTCAGCAGCGCATCCTTGGAGCCCCGCTAGTCGTGCTACGATCGATGCAGCCCAATGTGTTGTACGTGCAGCGAGGGTGCTTCATCGTTTGATGCAGAGTGGGATGAGCGGTCCGCTATTGATGGGCGAATATTATCCTTTGGATAAGGCTGTTGTTGATGCCCTGGTCATTTGTGGCCACTCCGGGTTCGCGACTGGGAAGCCGGGACGACCGATTATGGAGGAGGTGGTAGTTGCTTTGGAGGTCCTTAATGCCATGGGCAGATGCGAAGGAGAACTCGAGAGAGTTGTAGCATCGTTAAGAAGGAGGGTGGAGGCGTCCGAGGCAGCAAAACTGAGGAGTAATTCCCCCAATTCATTGAAAAGGAAGCATCATGCATTAGAATATGCTCCTGTGCAAGAAGTTCAGCGTGTAGAAACATGCCCCAGGTCGGAAGAATCAGCCATGTCGATCGACCTCGAGCATCCGTATGCGACATTTGAGGAAGAACATAACCATATGATGCCAACGCCTCAACATCCGCCTCCACAGCAGCAACATCATCCAATTCCATCACCTCCTTCGTCTCAGAAAACATCTTCGTCCCCTCGTAGTAGAAGTAGTGACAAGAAGCAAGGAAAGAAGGGTCCGACTTCATACCCTTCGGTTGGTTTTCGAGATCGAGGAAAGGAAGGTGCCCCATGGATGGCGAAGAAAGTTGATTTGGCGACGGTCAAGCGGGACATACAGAAAGGCCCTCTCCCTGAACCAAAGCTGCCTGAAAAAGCATCGTCAACTGAAGGGGCCGATCTCAACTTCCATTCAGCGAACACGCATCAGCAGATACCTCCAAGCGCTGTTAACCAAATTTTGCAGCTGGAGGCCGGGTATCGTTCTCGGTCGTCATCTGTCACTCAACCCCCACGCATGCCAACTGCTGATTACCCAGTGCAGTTTGGCGTTGCTGAGAACCAGAACTCTGATCTGCGAGCGAATCAACGTCGAAGGTTCAGCATTCATGACCCAACGCCTATACAAACACAACAACCTGAACTAGCCCAACCTTTCGCTGTTTCACCAACGAACGTATACAATGCTAGCCAACATTCATCTCGTGCCAGCTCGTTTGATGCACCTCATAGATACGATCACAGGAGATCCTTCGACCAGACCGCTGGGGTAAACGCAGAAAGCATGTATGGTCCCTCAAGTCCGTATACGACTACTAGTACCCCACGTTCCTCTGCCAGTTCACCCTATGGATCGACACACGGTCATCCTCTTACTCCAACATCATTCGGTTCTACATCACATAGGCCTAGTCCCCCAACGTTCGGTCCTCAGCCGTCTGTCTCCAATCAAAATTATTTCCATATGACACAAGGGTACGACGCATCGTACGACCAGCAACAGCAGACGCAAGTTATAAGTGCCTTGTCTATGGATACCTCTATGATTGTGCAGAACCAGGCCACAGCGGACCCTATGTCATCAGTTCCCTCCACCCCCAACTACGAGAAAACCCACCAGCAGGCGATGTACGAAGTCAAGGCACCTGTGGACGTCGTGCAACAGCAACAGCAACAAGCACTGCACAATTTCCAGGTCACCAGCAGGCGCGGCACGCCCGTGGACACCCTTCAACATATGTCGTTGGGTACGCCCATACATCAAACTTGGACGCCCACACCACAGTACATGCAGCCACAACAACCCATGACGGAGCAGCATGATGCGCAACAGTACTGGAATACTGATGCGTACTACCGGTGAAGCTTGTGTAACAGCCTAGTTTCATCACTGCTATTTAAAAGTCTCTTCTCTTCTTTCAAATGAACACCGACAACTCACTTCTTTACCTCTGGCACTCATGTTTCAATATTTCATACTATTATCCTCCACTCCTTTCTGCCATTGCTTAACGTTTACATCATGATCCACGTCACTCCTTCTACCAGGCATATGTATGCTTTCGTCTCTATTTTATAAGTGGCCTTCACCCACGCATCACTATCTATCTATTCACCTGTATCCATCTATGTCCCTCTCTCCGTTGTTATTGCCATCGCCATGATTCCTCACGACCCAATACCCACTCTCCCTCCCGCTGGGGGCCACTTATACCTGATTTATCGCGGTTAATCCGCACTTAGATGTTATGGTGAGTTATTTTGTTGATGTGCCGTGATCGCAGCTACTAATCAATTATCCCAGTTGATTGTGATGAAAAACTGGTTTTCGGTTCGTTCGTTTAACTATGTATAGAGCTGTTTCTAAAGCTTGTTGCCATATCTATTGTATATAACACCGTTGTACTATACATATCTTTTCGTTTTCTGGATATCATTTTAGGACTTTTGACGTGGTGGTGTACGGGTGGTGTCCTTCAAGACATCTGTCCATATGTAAGATAAACGCTCAGGGGTGGGCGCGTTAGGTACAAACGGTAGGGAGCAAGGTAAACAAGTTTAAGAATAGGAAAGGTCCAGGAACATAAAATTGATGACGGGTGGAACGATTTGAGCTTACAGCTGAATGCAAAATTGTAGACGTTTTTGTTGCCTACACACGATAAGTGGCTCCTGCCTAAAATAGCATTAGCCCC
>JABCKU010000084.1:0-53021 GCA_018221655.1 Myochromella boudieri | reverse complement strand
TTATAATCTTGTGGGACCTAGAATCTAAAGTTTATTACATAATTTTGACATCACTGAAACTCTTATAAAAATTAAAAATTTCGATCCCGCCAAAACTCGACTCGTGGGTGCAGTGGTTGGGTTTCTGCAGGATCGAAAATTTTAATTTTTATAAGAGTTTTTAGATTCTAGGTCCCACAAGATTATAACTGAAAATGGCCAAATCAGTAACAGTTTCGAAGTTCCTGACATTATTATTTTTCGGGTCACTAAAGTTAATGACGAGAACAGTGCCGAAAGCAGACATTTCGAGTTCAATTTTATGTATTCTGAATATAAAGGTTTATGTACACATTTCAAGCTGAATAAAATTATAACAGAAATATTATAAACTCGGTACTCGTTTCGGTGTTACTGATAACTTCTCCTTCCCGGGGTAATTATAACTGTTATGCACTCACTGTCAGTTACGACAATCACTCATGTGATCTGTGTGACATGAAGAGTTGGCCCTAATTCAATGTGGGGTGAGGGCCAAGGCTCCGCCTGGCAGTACGAGTCCCAGTTTGTTGACGTTTCAGTTATATCCATCAAGTTTCTTACTCATTATAGTTATGCAGATAATTAGTGTTAAAAAAACTTGAATCAATTTTTTGTTGGTCACTGACTCACGGTAACATGAATGGGCGCATTATGATTATGTAAATAGGAATAGGTCATGGATCTGTCACCTGATGCGTATTCATGTTGCAAGCCTGATTTCTCATGCTTTGCCACTTGCTGTTACTCCAGCTTCCTTCCCTTGGTATGCCTCTTCGAATGTTCAAACATCCAGGCGAATTCTACGAGGAGGTGGTTCCGACTACAGAAATTCATTTGCGTATCGGGGAACATTCAGCTAATTTACAGCCAAACCGGAGGTGAATTACTGCCTCGTGTGTATCGCTCCCATTATTCAATTTTTTTAATACAGCGTTCTGACAAATGCAAGTATGCATAACGCTTTTTCTGACTGCACATATCCTTTGTTGGCTCTGGATCCATCCCATCTCCTGCGCGAAGAACCAACCTCGACAGCCAATACAATGCAATTGTGAGTTCGTCTTTGATATTTTTGTCTTGTAGAAGATAACTTCTTCCAGGCGAAACGGCGACGTTGTTTTAACATGGTCAAGAGATACTGATATGGTATTTGTGCTGTTCACTCATGGCAATGAACCTCGTTATCGTGGACAAGAAAATGCAAGGCGTGGATAGCGAGCGTAACACAAGTCCAATCACTCCAATGTGGCGTTGGACGTAAGAACAAATCACGGTTTCGCATGGTATTTTTAATCTCTTTTAATCTTACCATTGCTATATTGTTGCCTCATCTTTTTTTTTCAGTAAACAAACAGTGATTTATTTGTTGTTTAGCTTCTTACCACTCATGTGAAGGATCGAGTATTATCTGCAAGTTGAGTGGATTCCTTTTGAACAATCCGTTCATGGAAGTGGCTCATGCGTTGCAGATGTTTTTCTAAGTGATGGCGCGACAGTCAGACATTCTGTTTGTCATGTGATAGATTTTTCTTCGCATGATTTTGACCCGTCGTGGTTGAGTCAATGCTCCTATCTTACATCTATATATGCATACTACAAGCAAAACGAAATAGGAGTTTTTTCCTGTCCAAGATGTCCACGTCCTCACTCGTTTCAAGTTCGGAATCCACACACAATGTTCCTCCCGAATCGACCACTCCTCTGCATTTCGAAGATGCTAATGTTCTATTATACGTTGGGAAATGCATAGTTTCCGCCCATGCTGGTGTTCTTTCACTGCACTCCTCTGTCTTACATGATGTATGGAAGCAACGGCCCAGAAATCGCAGCCCGTGATGTTCATCGAGCTCGAGGATTCTATGGAAGATGTTGTCAATTACACAAGAGCTATATATAATGTTGATAGGTCAGTGCCCTCGCATTTCGGTACCTTATCATGGCTTATTGAAACAGCATTGTAGCAAGCTCTCGAGACCTGGTTCAATGTGTATTACTGATCTCGCTTCGCTGTTGCGTATGAGTCGACGCTACGGTGACACTCCCATGTTCAAAGATTTAACCGCTCGGCTATCATCAGATTTTCCGGCCAGTTTGGCATACCGCGACATAAAGAATTCAGTTGAAGGTCCCCGCATTGATGATCTTTGGGGATTTCATTTCGATTTGGTCGACGTTGTCAAGGATAATGAACTTCATGCCATATTACCAAGTCTGTTGTATGATATCTGCGCTTTATACTCCCTGGTATGTTAAAAAGTTTTTACTACTTTTCGTATTAATGTTTCATGTCAGAACAAAATATGTGATGGTGTGTCGCACGCGGACGGTTCCGTGAGTCAGATGTGTTTGGAAGATCGTATGATATGTGTTAGGGCACGGGATGGGCTTATCACGGATCAACTGCAAACCACTTTCAGATGGTTGAGGCCGGACGTGTTTCCCAGCGCAGAGTGTCGTGATCGTACGTCTTGTGAAGAGTTCCGCAAGTTGGTATGGTCAAGTATCTGGGGTCCCTCATCATCACTTAGGGCGCTCGATCCATGGTGCGACGCGAAATGGGACAATCAGTTGTGTTACTTCTGTGACCGTTTGGCCCGCAAGTTACACAGTGAAGGGCGCAAAGAACAGTTCATTTTGCTTCCCAAGTACGTAGATGGAGGACTATGGGAACCTTTAAAGACTAAGCAACGTAATCTTGTAAGTTTTTTCATATTTTCTATTCAGTAGTTCTTACGATTATAGGATTTATCTAAGTTTCGACCGGAGGTCAAGCATCGCAAGGCAGACATTGCACTGGACTAATAATACATACATACTAAGATACATGGATCGATACTTTCGGGCTCAGTTGTCTAGCTCTTCTTTTTTAATTGCGTAGTCTGACCTTATGTCCACGTTACGGTTTCTCTGGAAGTCAATTAATTTAAAGACCCTTTAATGGGTTGTAAATGCTTACTAAGTTAAACATCCTGTTCTTTGCTGATTCCCAGCTATCTTCATCACAACAACGTGGTAAAGCTTGCCATTGACGTTTCAGTCCCCGTAAATGGCATCCCTTGGCCTGTTGTTCGCAAGTGCAACAAAGTTTGTCATTCCACTCGGTATTCCAGGGTTCCAATGCTAATAGTTGAGGCGATGGTCCCCACACGCTCATGAACGTCGTTTGTCGGAAATCTTCGCATTTTTTTCTGCTTGTGCAGAGGCGAGACGGGGTTGTCCTCGGGTTTAACCATTTCAATGCATTGTCTTGCTGTTCACGTATTAAGTTTTCTTTGGCTGCGGCACATTGGCTGCTCTGCTTGATACCCAGGGTAATGGTTGTGCCTGTCTCTGTTCGAGCGCCGTGTTGTATCTCGAGCTATTTAATGATTGATAAGTTGTATTTCAAAGCATCCACTAACTTTGCTAACCAGACTGTAATTTTTACATATGCAATAGATGATCACATAAGTATAAGGCCAAAGATCACTTGCGACAACGAGGTTCGCAAGTTGGAATTCATAGCCAGTGGAAGGAGCAATTTCCCGCCTATCTGAAGTACAGATGCTATTCCAGGCATTGAGATGTAGTGGGAAATCGGCCGCTAGCTTGTCCACCATTTTGTCGAATAGCACCGTGTAGCGAAACCCACGTCCTAGTCTCAGAAAAGTGCTGAAAGCCTCAATTGGTAACGGAGCCCGACTATTGAGGTCCCTGTTATCCTTATTAGACAATTATGCGGCGTGTCCCGGGTATGAAATGTTTGCAATTACCTATCTTTAAAGTATACGGCGTAATAGTCAGCAAGGAAGTTATGAATCTCTTCTTGTGTCCTGCGAGGAGAGGTCAGATTTATACTCGCATATGCAGTGTGGCTTACATTCCAGGCGGTCCACTTTTATCTGCTTCAGCAATAATAGTTTCAATTTTCATAGCAGCTTCCTCGACAGTTATGACGCCCCATTCCAGGTTTGGAGATGAAATGGGCTTCCAGTGGAAGGCCAATTGATCATCTATGTATTGTTGCTCCCAGCTATGATCTGCCAGATGATCTTGTTGTTCTCCATAAGGAGCTTTCATAGGTACCACAAGGCAGTGACAATCTCCGAGGTACCTGTTACCGCGCCCAAGCTCACTATCTAAGTTCTCGGACAGGCCGACGTCTACTTTGTGGATTATTTCATATCCTCGATCTTCGTATTTCTGTAAGGCTGACGGATCGCGAGGCGTCATTGTGTCTACCACGACAGTTGCCTTGTTCCGGATGGTCGTAATGGGGTATAGTGAGTAACCAGCGACATGAGTCACCAGGTTCATTACTCCAGCTGCATCGTAACAATTAGTAAGTTACTGAAAAGATTACAAATTCACATACTTGAGTGGTAATTTAACACATGTTCCAAAGGGGACCCAGGACAGGTGATGATCTGCACCTTAGCATTATTACGCTCACGTCGGAATGTAAAAACAGCTATCATATCTAGGACCTGATAATCTTCATCTTCGTCAGTTAAGGTGAGTGCTGCGTTGAACGCTTGTTCAAAGTGATGTTGTTGTCTCGAATTGGGTTGGAAGGCGTATCCGACTGTCTGTAAGAAGGTACCAACGAGGAGACCACGTGAATGCTGAACAACTAGGTCGAGATCGGAAATCCAGGCATGGATACGAAGGGAAAACTGGAGGGCAGTCGATCCGGAAATGACTACCCCTGTCTTTGCCTGCACATACCAGAACTCAGGAATCTCTTCGGCTAAGAAGTAGCTGACTAGATAGTCATCGATCCGGAAATTGTCCTTGCAATAGTTGAGCACATCGTTGCGGGCTTCAGCTGAATGTTGACTCCACAACACAAGTCCAGCACCATCAAGCGACTCTAGGGTGGTTCTACATGAAAAAAAGTAAGTTTCATTTAAGGCGTTTAATTGATACTTACCCATCTTGAGTTTCCTGGGTTTCGTCAGGAACTGGCTGTGGGGTGACAGAGCGACTGAAATTTGAGAACAAGGACGCCATGTTGGTGGTTGCAGTTTATGAAAATTGTCGTCATTATCAAGTCATCCTTTTTTCTGTTTCACATTACTCAATCAGCCTGGTAAGGTACGAAGAGCAGTCGGCGATGAACAATTGAGAGTAGTACATATCTGGGTGGCGGAATATACACAATAGTCCGGTCATATATTAGCCAGCATTTCTGTGCGCCGATTGTACTTTGTCATAAGTCAAATCATAATCACGTTGATCTACGCGGCTGGTGATGGATGTGTTCAGTTCTCTTAAGGTTCGTGGAGGCATTTGTAGTGTTTGAAAATAACATGAACAAACCGATGTACTTAACGTAATGTAGAAATCTGTTTTCTCTACGCCATAACAGGTAACATGGTTTGTCCAACCACACGTCTACCTACGGAAGTTCTCTGTCAAATATTTCGTTATCTATATGTTACAAGCGCAGCATCTGATCTGAAGTGGACAAGCATAGGTTCTGTATGCCGGACATGGCGACAAACCTTAACTGGCAACCCCTTCTTCTGGACAAGGCCTGTGTTCAAACAGCCACAATTCCATCAGCATATCATCACGCGATCACATCAATTACCCCTACATCTACATGCACATTGCAGTGGTGACATGCAGACCACGATTTTGCGTCAACGGATCCTCCACTTTTTGGCCTCTTCTACATGTATCCAAACGGCGTGCTTAAAGGTTACTCCCAGCCCTACTCAAGAAAATCTTGCAGCAAAGCATGCTGTTTGGGAAGCGGTAAACTCTCTGTTATTGGGGTTGGATCAGGTAGCGTCTCACTTAGAAACGATGAAGTTGGATTTACGTTCTACTGAATCACTGATGTCTGTGCATTTGGAGCGAGGATGGCTCAACATGCACGAACTCGGTCTGGTTGGGTGCAAAGCCTCGTGGTCTTATCTACCGCATGATTTGACGACTCTACACATTGGAGCGGTGCGCCCTGGCGCGGCGTTGACGGTCAACGCATTCCTGGATGCTTTGGAAAGTCTACCACTTCTCAAAACGTTGGTGTTTGATCCTGCCTTCTCTCCTGGCTCGGATTATGCCCACCTGCGGTGCATACACCTATGTTGTTTGACAAGTCTGTTTGTGGAGCTCTGTTTAGATGACATCTCTGTTCTTTTGGATTGCATATCAGTGCCGAATATCAAGCAGTTCAGAGTCAAAGGTCACTTCTTGTTTTTTCCGTCTTGTCCAACGATCAACTTGTCCCTCCTGGAAATCGTCGCACAGAAAGTTTTCTCCTCAGCTCCAGAGGACCTCAAGACATTGGATGTTCGGAAAGGCCGCGTTCGTGGGTGGACATGCCCTTGTGAACCTGATTCAGGTCTCGTACCTGGCGTCGAGTTTGAGATGCAGTTGGAGCCAGAAGCAATCTCTTCGTCCTCTCAGATCACACAAATATTGGCTTGTGGACTAGGCAAACGCTGTTTTGATATTGTGCATATGAAGGACTTGGAAATGAATTGGTCTAAATGGGAGAACCTGCTGGGGCATGTGTACGAGATATCGGCTTGTGGAAAAAAAAGCTGTCAAGCACTTCTCACAGCTTTGAGTCGATATCCCGCCTGCAGAGGGGCACATCAGCGGTTGCGGATTCTTCGCCTTCACAAGTTTTGGTGTTCAGACACCTCGTCGTCTTTTCATGATTTTCAACTCAGGTTGCGATTCCTGCGGTCGCGGGGGTGGCGTATATTCAGCCTTCGGTTCACAGACACTGCCTTGAATAAAGATGACATTGTTCAACTTCAAGATGATGGTTATGAGGTAGAACTAGGGTGGCTCTTACAGCCAGAAGGGCGTGCATATTTGTCGGTGACAGTTCCCAAGTCATAGTTAAATGATCATGATAAATCTACCATTCTTTGACTAGATATATGAATCTTGCAGATAGTCGTAAATTTGTTGTCAAGGTTGATACAAATACATTCAATACTACAATTACATGAGGATGTCGCGTTTCTCAATCTGAATCTATAATTACACTACGCAACTTGGCCAAACATAAGTGGGATAGTCTACTTTGTGCCGCAGACAATGGCCCACAAAATGGCGCAGGATAGCCCACGACCTGACTTGGCGGAATGGAAATCATTTGCGCTATACCCAACAGTCACGAATGAACCGTTTGGGATCTCGTTGTCAAAGAGTGGTAATTTGTTCTCTAGGTTGGTTAAATCGGTCTTGAAGTTAAAGCTAGCGTGGCGTCCATCATAAACGGGAACTGCAAAAAAGTCAGCTGATGTTTGCACTTGTACAATTTCATGTACCGTCATCTTGAAATTTGAGCATGGCTTTGAAAGTATCCGCTCTTACCGAGCCATGTCCAAACATGCCGGTGACCGAGGTGTCGGGCTTACTGTTAGAACTGCCGGCACTGGTATTCGATTCTTGATAAATGTTAGAATGTACCGCAATAAAGTATTATATTTCCTCACTTTCTTTACTCTTAGTGCCGAACTCCAAAGCATAGTCGGCATACTGTGCGACTAGCACCCAGTGCCCAAACGCCAGGCAAACGAATGCTTGGAAACGTTGCCACTCCTGGTCATGGAAGATTCCAGTCAAATACTTCATGGTGATTGGGTTGTCGGTCCCCTTCTGCCTACCCCACAGGAGATGGCTTTCAACGGAAAACATAGTCGATACGCAGACCGCAGGTTTCCCAGCGGCGACGAGTCGGAAGTTGGTGGCTCCAGGATAGATAGGCTTTTTGTCAACATGTTTCGGGTCAATCCTGGAGGGATTGATGTATCGGCCACATTGAACGAAGCGGAGGCTGTCAAGAGCCAGCCTAAGACGTGATATATCAGTATTCATTTCGCTTCAGAGCAGGACAGTTACATGCCCAATATTGAGATCGGGGCACTGCACAGCCCACCTGGAGAACTGAGTCCAACCCTTGACTTCTGTTCCTCCCGTTTTCCATCCTCTAACTTCACACTTAGCGCTACACAAGTTATTAATCAGAGTACAAAAAAGGAGAGGCAGGTCTTCACTCACGGCAAGAAAGGTAGGTCTTTATATTGATCTTTCAGGAGTGGGTCCTGACGATCTTCATCAGCCACACCACATTTATCCGTTGGGATCCTATAAAACATTAGTAAAGCTAAACATAGATGTTGATGGCTAGCATACACAAGAGGGAGGTCTTCGGGTGCTGGACTATCAAATTCGTTACTATGTCCATCGTCTTCGGCTCCAGCGGTTAGAGGGTTAGATTTTCCTAAATACTCTCTGACCACGTCTTGGAAGGAAGCAGCCTTGATTTCACCCAAGTCAAGGTTGGCGCGGATTTGTCTGTAAAGATTCAGGCATGTCCCTTTTTTAATAAGAGGCTACATACAAGAATTCGATGGTCTTAGTGGGATCCGACTTCTCGTTGTTGAGACCTGGCTTCTTGGAGAAACTGTGCCTTACAATAAGCATCGGTATTTAACCAAAGCATATCACGCACGTAATGGCAGCCGTGTCATGTTGGTGATGACGTTCGTTCGCAGCCTTTACTTCATCGTGCTGAGCGGCAGAGATACTGTGAATTTGCATTAAATCCAAAGCACGTCAGCTTGAATGAATATATTTACTTATCGGTTGAAGCAGATAGTTCTGGGGTCGCAGCCTTTTGTTTCCTGCACTACTATCAGTTTGAAAATTTGTGACGGTCAAAAACCGACCAACTTGTGAGCAAGATTATCATCTTTATCTTGAAGATCATGCTTTTGAGCTCCTCTGTTCATGTTCAGTTTGTGAAAAACGGTTTCTGATCAAGAATTGGCATACATATCATTTGGGGGCGTGGTTGATGGAAGCGTATCTTCATCGCTATTACCTGCTCAGATAAAAAGTTACATTCTGCCAAGCAACACAACTCACCTATCAGTATGACTTGAGATTTCACCTCTGTAAAACGGTCAGGAAGTGGTGCGTAGCATGCAAAAAAAAGGCTGACATCAACTCAGTGTTTTGTTTACCATTGTTGTTAGCACTGAATCAGTATGTTCAACGCTATGCGCATGTAGAGTTTATTCGGGGCTTACGTATGCTTGTTCTTCTTGTTGCCGGTCATTGTTATGCAAAATCAAGGGGTTTTCAAGTAAGATTTCGTTTTTTAGCACCCCACAAAGTCTTGCCTTACTTAATTTTTGTCAGCTTTTGTGACGACAGGTTAGTTAGTGTCTTAGGTCTTGATTTGGTTTTAGTTCACTCCTCATGATTCCCTTCTACAACAAAGCAGCCGCTGGTAAGTGAGCGTTATTAAAGAACATTTCGACAACTGAGTTCTTTCGTTATTTAGCCTTAGAATTAGACTATCATGTATCTGTGCGTGCAGCGGCTCTGAAACATTCAAAGAAGATCTCGGTGCAGCAATTGTCCACTATGGATTACTCCTCTTTGATAATGTATCAGTCAGAGAGCCCTCGCATGTGGACATTGGCCACTGTTTCATCAGACGGGGCGACAGAGGAGCTTGGGTTACGAATTCAGGGCGTGCTGCGGTGGGCTGATCTTCCACCCCTAAAAATATCTCAGTAAGTTGCCTGTTCATCAGGGTTACCTCCTTTTAACAATGACCAGGCAAAAGGCGCAGTCGAGGATATTCAACCTCCGTCAGGAAGTGCATGTTGTGGGACTTGGCACTGACGCGTTTCAACGATGCGAAACTGAGATGGTCACGCTCCACAATTTCGTATCGCGAGCTATCTCTGCACCATGCACCGCTCTCTGGGACCTGAAGGTATATGACGGGGAGACTTCGATTGGAGGAGTAAATCGTTATTTCTCACATAGCAAACATGTCGAATCCTGCGATGTGGTGGTATTCTCTCCAGACGTTGATCCGGCCGGTATTCTCAAAAGTCTTGACATGCATAACTTGGTGCATTCTCGAGATAATGAGGTGCAGTATACTCGTTGTGACTTACGAAATGGCGTGTACAAGTTGAGTGATTATCAGTATACTATGAGACAAATTTGGTGACCGTAGTGAACATTTAGTTACGTGAAAGCTCTGCCTGCCTCATTCAAAGTTGGTGATCTCGTGGAAATGCAAATGGGTTTGATCGCAGTTCCAATGAAAGATGGACCTGTCAAGATTATTTTAAAGTTGCGGGCGCTTGCTTTGCTTTCAACGAAGCAGACAACAGTACGCTTTAAATTTTCCACTTCATGTATTACAAGTTACAACAGTTTACCTAGGATGCCCAAATGTGCTCTCTCCACTCAGCGGTTGTTGCTCCCAAAGCTAAGAAATCATTGAAAAGGAGTTTGGCATATGACGACCAGGATGAAGGGGAGGATATAGATAACGGTCCATCCTGTGTAAAGCAGAAGATTCAGCATCGAGGAGACATAATCATGACGTCTACCAATGGGTCAACTAGTTAATCACTTGCTATTATTAGCTACGTATTTAAGCACTTACATTATGATGCAGAACATTCTTCTGAGTGGCTGACAAAATAAGTTAGATAAGATAAACAAGAGTGAGTCGGTGATGTCGCAATTCAACACTTCGCCAGGCAACCCACAATGGAGACTATCCTGATGCCAGAGATGAATAGGTACATCCTTTTTCCTATTAGGTATCCTGACGTGAGCCAATTCAAGTTTATCCTACTATGCACACTACTAATGAAGATATAGATGTGGCTGATGTACAAGCAAGCCGAGGCGTTGTTTTGGACCGTGGATGAACTTGATTTGTCTGCCGATATTTCAGACTGGCAAGACAAGTTGACTGATGATGAGCGCCATTTTTTGTCTCATGTTTTAGCTTTCTTTGCGGCTTCAGACGGAATAGTAAACGAGAATCTCGTACAGAACTTTTCAAAGGAAGTGTGTACCAAAGAAGCCCATCTCTTTTACGGGTTCCAGATCATGATTGAAAATGTCCACTCGGAGGCCTATTCTCTCCTTATCGACACTTACATCAGCGATCATGAAACGAAAGACTTTCTATTCGACGCTATAGAGACCATCCCTTGTGTAAAGGACAAAGCGGATTGGGCATTACGATGGATTGGAGATTCAGCTCGCTCTTTCACTGAGCGTTTGGTGGCGTTTGCATGCGTCGAGGGAATTTTCTTCTCCGGATCGTTCGCAGCTATATTTTGGATGAAAAAGAGAGGTTTGATGCCTGGTATGACTTTTGCCAACGAATTGATCAGCAGGGATGAAGGCCTACATACCGATTTCGCTTGCGTACTCTTCAGTCATATAGTTGCTCGGCCGTCAAGTGCAGCAATCAGAAGCATAGTCGAAGAAGCAGTAAACATAGAGGGTGCATTCTTAACAGGTGAGTTTACGAATGGCGCATAATTCCTTGCTTAAATTAGTCGATAGAAGCATTGCCTTGTGCTCTCATTGGCATGAATGCGTTCTCAATGAAGCGGTATATCTCATACGTGGCAGATAGGTTGCTTGTGGCTTTGGGAGAAAAGCGGATCTACAACGTGACAAATCCGTTTGATTTCATGGACATGATATCCCTTCAAGGTAAAACGAATTTTTTTGAAAAGAGAGTTGGAGAATATTCTATGGTGAACATTCAACCCGAAGCGTTGGTCAGTTCAGTTGATCGTACTTTGTGAGTTCTCTCTTTTTGAAGTTACACTCATTTCTTATAACAGTCTGCTCCATAGCGTGATGGATGCAGACTTTTAGTTGGGCGACACGGTATAAGAACCTCAAGATTACTAGTACATGTACCTAACGCATTGTACACCGTTAAAAATAGCCTTATTACAGCTCCGACGTTTTCGTTTAAAAGTTCAAAAAAATTGCCTTATTGCAACCATAGTCAACAACATCTAACGAAAGATATAGAAGAGCTCGGAATGAAAGCTCATCTGCCTCCTTCATTACCTGCGCCAGTCACTTCAGCATGAACGTCTCGAGGCATAAACATCATAGCATGCTCACCAACATTTCAATCATCTTGACTAACAACTTCATTCCAATTCACAACACCGACTACACGTTCCAGTTTACAGGCACAGGCTGCACTCATACCAGGGCTGTCCCTAATCTGTACATTCGTCAACTGGCTCCCAGCCGCCCACCTAGCATGTAAGCAATGGAAAAGAACATCTTTGCAGGGTCTACCGAAGGCAATGGGTATATGGTGTTGATCCAATGCCCATCTCCGAGCCACAAGTTCCATTAATGCAGGGAAGTGTGAGCCAACGACGGGATGAAAGACACCACCCGGGATAGCCACCCCGTGAGCAAAAGAGGCCAAGAACCCGGCATGGTTACCTTGTACAGAGATTTTCCGCAACAAGTGTAAGGAACCGAAGTTGTGCGACCAAGCGGCTTCACTCATGTCGACGTCAGTCACATTGAGGTACTTCAGTAGACTTAAATCTAGTTGTTCAAACATGATGGTCGTAATTTCCTGACGGTAGTCCAATAATTGATAGCCACCAGTGATTTGAATGGGTTAGAAGGGTTTCACTAGGGGGATGTTCATGTCGTACGCCCGGACTTGCTGAGAATTCAAGACCAGTGAGCGAGTGGGTGATTGAACAAGACGTGCAGCATTATCTGTTAGGGCCCGTAGGGAATTTGATACGCCGAGGACGTGCCCGTTGCCAGTGTAGGCGAATACGCGGACACTTGATAGATGACAATCCGCCAATAGAGATATGATGAATACTGCATCTGAAAGGGGATTGCGTAAAGACACTTTCTTGAGCTTTGGCAGCGTCAAGGGAGCCACAGAAGTTGGAAGACCGGCAGGAGATAAGGGTGTGTGTACGTTCATTTCAACTAGTTCTGTGAGGCAACCTAACATCTGTGAGAACTGCAGTGCAGAAGGTTGTGAAGCGTCAGGCACATCGTTTAGAGTAAGAGAATGCAAATTTGCACTTAGTGCAGTCCAACGGAAACCACAATGATTCAAGCGAAGGTTCCTCAACTTTGGCCATTGCAGGTTGAGGAGACTGTTTGGGAGGAAGTTAAGGGTGTGATGACTGGCGAATTCAACGCGGAGAGTGTGGAGAGTGGAGGCTGCATTGTGGATTTGTGCAAGAAGATTGCGTACTTGCACTGCATTGCCTGTAGCAGATTGTGTGATATACAACTCTCGACTCCGATACATAGCTGCCACAACTTTGTCAATGACAGTTGGAAGACGTGATCCATTGAGAGGGTCAAAATCAATGCGTAAAGCCACATGCGCCGGAAGAGATCGTGTTAACTTCGCGTCAATGCTGCCTGGATGTAAGGTAGAGATTCGATTCCAGAGCCATATGCATCGTAGTGCCGCATCACGCCATTCTGAACAAACCTGCAATAGCGCAAGCCAAGACAGATCTTCAACGTCGAGCTCATTCACCACGATGCCCATGATCAAGGTCCATATCTCGCAGGGCAGATTAGACCCTATGGTATGTGAGTTGTACTTTCGAAGCTTTCGTTGCATTTGTTCCCGTGCCTCCTGGATTTCAAGTCTTGCTAGGCTCAACGTAACATCTCTTTTACCTGTTTTAAAGAGTCAGTCACGATAGGACAAAATGTTTTAGAGCGTAGAACGTTACCTCTCAGCATTGTGCTATACTCTTGGGCATTGAGAATCCTACTTGGTGCAGCAATGACTGTATGATTTGCTGATAAATATTCACATCAATGCCTGTTGCCATAACTCTGAGTGCCACATTAGAACACTTACCAATGATTGTCCCATCTTCATCAACTAGCATATGTGTATCCTCCATAGCTTGTTGCGTGCAGCATTGAGAGTTATTATCGTTGTCATCCACAATTGACAAGTGCATTGAAGGAAGTATATCAAGTGCTTGTTCAGGGTGCATGGTAAGGCGTAATAACTTTGGAGTATGAACAACCGACGTGTTTTTTCCGGTCGCAATGAGCTGGAGGAAAGGAAAAGGAGAAGTGTCACGGATCTGAAAATATAACAGTTTTAAGGTCGCACTCCTATTCATCACATGTGATTTCCAACAAGGCGTCTGCGCAGGAGAGCTTGGTATGTAGAACATGTAAAAGGATTGAAGTTCTGGGCAACGGCCATGGCGTCGACGTCTGGAACGTGAGAGTAAATTGTGAATCAAAAAAGCACTGTCAGCGATTACATCATTCATACATCTGTTAACGTCTCACCATTGAGCAATCCAACGTTAACATGACATTGTTGAGAGTGACCAGCCACATATCGTGGTGTTATTGCTACTTATGCATTTGCATGTTTTGCCACATTATGTGGTGGTTTAGTCTATATTGTGTTCAGCCTTTGGCGAACATGTTTGTTGAATCATGCACTGATTCTAGCGCACGACTTTACAATGAAAATGTTCCTCTTGGAGGAGGCAAGAAAATCATCAGCGGCGAGTCCTTATCGGAATTCGAGTTGATTTCTGACACGTTTGACGACCTGAGTGGTAGATCTTATGAATATGAAGGCTTTTTCTCAGCTGTAGAATGCAGACAATGTATCGAAGACCAACCTGCACTGTTTGTCGCCGTTAAGATTCCATTAGAACGGTTGACAGTGATTCTCAATAAACAAGAGATCATTGGAATCGGTAAAATACATAATATAATTATCCATCATCGAGAATAAATTGGACATTGCCGTGATATTTTAACAGCACATGAATGCGATCCGGGTTGTCCAGAGGATTATTGTTCTCTTTTTCGATGGTCAAAGTCGTCAGCGCATATAGTTGCAAACCCTGCTGCAAGACACATACAATACACATCGCATGTGGATTCTTTTCCACCCTCTCCTCTCTCTGAAAAAGATATTATGAACATCACTCGAAATTTTTGCAATGATATGAATCCCACCAAGTTTGTCGAAGCGGGCTGTGCCGTATGCGGAGAGCTCACACCATTAACAGCACTGAAGAAGCTCACAGAAGCTAGGCTCCCATTAGAGATTCTTCAATCCAAGCCAGACAGAACAAGAAAGGAGAGGCATTGTGTTTCCGATCCATTTGAGGAATTGAACGGTCCAGTGTTAGCTTCAGGTTGTGAACATGTTTGCGCTGAATGCGAGTCATCAATCCAGAAGGGCAAAGTCCCTCGTAGATCCTTAGCAAACAACCTTTGGTTAGGTGACGTACCAGATGCCCTAAAAGACCTTTCTTATGCAGAGACACTATTGATATCGAGGATTCGACACAACAGATGTGTAATGAGAGTTGCATCCGGACGTGTGAAGATGTCAGCGAATGCTGTGATGTTTTCTGTCCCTATGTTGAAAATATACAATGCCTTGCCGCCATCCATAGAGAAACTAGCGGAGATATTGGCATTTGTATACACCGGGTCTGCCAATCCAACTGACGAGGAGCTGGCACGAACTCCCATGTTAGTACGACGCAGTAAGGTGAAAACGGCACTTGACTGGTTGAAACTTAATCACAGAGATTACTATGATCTTCACATATCTGAGGAGAACTTGTCCCAATACGATGAACCCGGAATACCAGTATATGTTGATTACAGGCCGATTTCTATGGAGTCTTCAACAATGCTACCTGCAACACATAGTAAACATGACAACGGCGAAGAACCTGGAACTGAGGAGGGGAAATGTACCTTTGCTGTCCATGGCTTGACAGATGAGATATACAACAACATGAGCATGGATGGCATAAAGGCAAGAGCTTTGCAACATCTGACCGAAGGAGGACGAGTATTAGGCATTGGACATGCAGATGAGCCGGTATCATTTTATGACAACCCGCAGGCCTACCCACAGATGTTTCCTTGGTTGTTTCCATATGGTTTAGGTGGCATGAACCAGTTTTGTCATCGATTCACATTTGGGGAGATGTCGCACAAGAAACATTTACTAATGTACCATGACAAGAGGTTCCAGACAGACACCTATTTCCCCATAGTTGCATTTAACCATGACCAGATGAAGTGTGGTGTTACCGGCAGCTTCCTCATGGCGAAGAAGGAACGTTTTGAGATATTATCAAGCAAGATAGATGACTTGGACATTGACATTCTTGGTGACCTTGCTCAAAGGATGGAAGGTGGTGAACATATCCACTGTGAAACAGAAGCAGAGCAATTGTGCTTCGACGTATTAGATGAACTTGATCACATAGGAGGGCATGTAAAGGGATCTTTGACAGCAAAAAAATACATGCGGAACGAGATATGGTCACTAATTAATTTTTTGGGTGCACCAAGTTGGTTTATTACATTATCACCTGCAGATAATTACCATCCATTGTCGCTGTACTATGCTGGAACAGATACCACTTACAAACCTGAGATATTATCCGCAGACCATAGGAACAGGATTGTCGCTATGAATCCGGTGGCAGCCGCAAGGTTTTTTCATTTTATGATCGAAATGTTTATTCTTCATGTTTTGGGCGTTGGAACAGATTCAGCAGGTCTATATGGAAGAACAGCAGCGTACTATGGAACTGTAGAGCAACAAGGCCGACTTACGTTGCACTTACACCTCTTACTATGGATAATAAATGTGCTGTCTCCTGCAGAAATACGCAACAGATTATCTAATCCGAATGGGTTATTTCAAAAAGCCCTGGTGCAGTATCTGGAGAACTGCCACAGCGGAGAGTTGATTACGGGATCTTTAACTGAAGTTCAGGAAAAGATATCTTTGAAAACATTAGACCCACAATATGTAGCGCCGACGTTAAGCTTGCCAGAAGGTCCTCCAAAGTTATGTGTAACACAGTGTGGAACATGTACACAATGCGACGCAATGCGTGCCTGGAAAATTAGATATCAGGAAACAGTCGATGACATTCTGATTCGTTCAAATGTTCATAAATGTCGAGATAAACCAGACGCAGAAGTTAATACTAATAAGATGTCACATCTCCGAAGAGGATGCTTAAATAAACATGGCATATGCACCGCTCGTTTTCCTCGAGATGTCGTTCATGAGACAACCGTGGATCCCAACGATGGCCATATAAAACTAAAAAAATTGGAATCGAGTTTGAATACATTCATTTGGTTGCTGTCTTTCCTATTTTGTTGCAATACAGACGTAACAAGTTTATTGTCCGGTACAGCTATGAAGGCTTCGGTGATGTACATATCAAAATATATCACAAAGCAGACTCTGAAGACGTACTATATATTTGCAATTATCCGCGATATTTTTGAGAAGCACGGCGAGAGTCTTAATGCAACTCTAGATTTAAAGAACGCCAGCCGCCAGTTGATATTGCAGATAGTGACAGCATTGACCTCTAAACTTGAGATAGGGAGCCCCTTAGCGTCATTATACTTGTTAGGAAATCCAGATCACTATACAAGTCATGTATTTGTATTATTCTGGTGGAAATTTTATGTGTTTCATGTTTTACGATGTGTGACAAAGGACTCACTGGACCAAGGTAAAAATGAAGTCAAGGTAATGTTGAGCAAACACAACACTGACTACGTCAGTACGCAGAATGTAGATGATTACATTCATCGACCAGACGAATGTGAGACGTTGACTCTTTATGAATGGGTTCAATGCGCTGAGAAGAAACGCCGAACGGAACTAGAGCTCCTCACTTTCCGTGAGAAGGTGGGTGCTACACTTGGTAGATCGAAAATAGAGACGGAGCTACTCCCGTTTCGTGAGGGGCATCCACAGTATCTTACTCATGGCATACGTTGTGATCCGGCAAGGGCAAATTATATCATCCCAAACTTTGTTGGAGGTTCCTTGCCACGGAAAGATGAGGCAGACCTCGAATTCTATTGTGCGACTATGAGTACATTGTTCATCCCATGGCGGGAACCAATAGATTTAAGGAATACGCACCCAAGCTGGTCATCCGTCTTTAAAGAATTTGAATTCACGGCACAACAGGAGAAGTTGATGCAGAATTTCCAGCTCAAATACGAATGTCTTGATGCTGAAGATGATTTCTATGACGAGATTCGTAGAAAAAATGCTGACGCTGATGCTGCAAGAGGTTTCACAACAGCTTCAGTCCCAGAAAAACACGAAGACACTTATGAAGAAGAAGGTTTACCTACTTATAACACAGACGCCGCTCCCAACCCAAAGCAATTGAAAAGCATGCAGGCTAATAAACGCACTAGTAACTTGTTGCAGGTGATTGGTTTAACAGACCAACGTGGCAGTGGAACGTTAAAATCATCCCTTTGGACTTCGGACCTACAAACAACGGCAGCAGAGTGGGGTAAAATCTTGAAAAGGCTAAAGGCAGAGGCTTTGACCAGACGTCTCCTGAATGCGCCTTCCAATTCTGCGCACTCCATTACCAGGTTATTGAAAGACACAACTGGCGAAGTTAAAGTGTTACCTAGAGGATATTTTGGAGATAAACATATATACGAAGGGCGGAAAGGCAAATTGATAACAGAATCAGAGGTTACAGATGAGGTCGCTGAAGAATTGACATTGAATGAGGAGCAAGCCAGAGCTTTTAGAGACATTGCTGCTCACATATCACTTGGTAATAGCACACAGCTGTTGATGTATATTGGGGGGATGGGTGGTACTGGCAAATCGAGGGTCATATCCGCGGTGAAGACATTATTTGAAAGGAGGAGCGAAGCGCACCGCTTTGCTATCGTCGCTCCGACGGGCTCTGCTGCCGCTCTACTTGGAGGTGTGACCTATCATTCGTTGCTGGGTATCAGAGGTGCCAATGCCGAGGGTGATTGTATTCGTAACGACGAGGCTGGATTGGCAGGTGTCAGAGAACGAACGAAGGATATAGATTGCGTCCTGTTGGACAAATGTTCTATGTTAGCCTGTAATAATCTACATGAGATTAGTGTTAGATTTTGCCGAGCAAAGAAAGTTGACAATGTACCATTTGGGGGTGTACATGTCATTTTGGCGGGGGATTTCGCACAACTGCCGCCGACCACAGGCCCTCCTTTGTACAGTGGAAACGTCGGTGTAGACTTGACAAGCAACATGTCGTATAACGAACAACTGATGATTATGGGTAAGGTTCTGTGGCATCAATTCACAAACGTCGTTATCATGTCAGAAAACATGAGGCAAAAAACGGAGAGCGTCGCTGACGACTCGCTGCGTTTATCACTAATTAACATGCGATATGGCGAGTGTACAACAGAAGACCTACGTTTCTTGAGAAGTAAAATAGCCAGGAGAGTAGGAGCAGACAGCGTGTATTCCATATATGGCCCCGAGGCACCAAGCATGAATGCCGATGCATTTCGTAACACATCTGTGATAGTGGCAAGGAACCTAGAGAAAGATATGATCAATGAATTCCAGTGCATTCAGTTTGCAGAAGAGCAAGGTGAAGTGCTCACAGAGTTCTTCTCTTTTGATAAGATGAAAAGGCCAGCTACGTCAATGAGACACCGCCGCAGGACAAAAGGACAAAAGCAAACAGCAGTGCAGTGGGAGGATGGTATACAAAATGTATTATGGAATTGTTTTCCGAACACCAGTGAACAATTCGCAGGCAAACTCAAGTTATGTCACGGCATGCCCGTAATGATTCGCCACAACTATGCAACGGAGCTGTGTATAACGAAAGGCCAAGAAGGATTTGTGAGAGGTTGGGATTCGACATTTGATTCATCTGGAAAACAGCATTTAGAAACCTTATATGTGAAACTAAATAAGCCACCGAAGGATATCCAAATACCTGGTCTCCCAAAGAATGTTGTACCATTGACCAGGCAGACTCGCACTATTCTATGCCAACTGCCCGATGGTGGTGAAGTGAACATCTCCCGATCACAGGTGGAGGTACTCTTGAATTTCGCTATGACTGGACATGGTGCACAAGGTAAAAATCGCGACAAAAACTCTGTCGATTTAGAATACTGCTTGACTCACCAAGCTTTCTACACCGCACTGTCACGTGGCACAAACGCAGATGGTCTTGTTATTCTTCGGGATTTCAACGATAAACTTATTACTAGCGGGATCTCCGGACATTTATGGCAAGAATTTCGCGAACTTGAAATATTGAATGAAATTTCCCGTAAAAACTTTGAACGACCGCTGCCAAACAACGTCATGAAAGGAGTTCGTAGTGAAGTAATCCAGAACTATACGGCTTATAGAAAAGGGAAAGTTGTAACTAAAGGTCCCCCGACAACGATCTGGCATGACGTGAAAAAAATCAGCAAAGTGCGTAAAGAGAGTGGCACAAAAAAAGACTTACCATGTGGCTTCATATGGGACAGTGAAAATTTCAGCTGTGTATACGATGCTTTTTTCACCGTGTTGTGGAATCTAGTGTTGGAAGACGAGGACAAATGGGCCTGCATTCTTAGTCCTATGTCCTCTTATATGAATGAGCTGTACATCCAGTTCAAAAATATGAAGATAGGACTCGAACCTGAATGTGCTCGCAATCGAGTACGGCGGATACTTTATGCTAACCATTCTTCTCTGTTCCCATATGGACAAGAACATGCCGCCTTTGACGATTTGGCAACGAAAATGTTGGGCCATGAGTGCTACAGCTGCACATTCGCGGCTTGTTCGATATGTGGAGCAGCACACCAAACTCAAGACGACATCATAAGATCACTGATATATATCATCCCAACGGATGAGGCCGACACCTGTCTTCTGAGCGCGTCTATGGAGTCACTGTGCAGCCATGAAATAAATGCCAGTTGTGGAACATGCGGAAATAGTAATGCTTGTATAAGAAAGGAAACACGACTGATGTATGCACCTAGTTTGTTCATAGCGTATTGCCCCACTGCTGATGTTGACTACGATACTCACCTAGAGTTTAACACCGCAACCGGCCCTTCGAGATTACGACTGTGCAGAGTTATATATCATGGCGGTTTCCATTTTGTGGCCAGGATTATTGCAAGATCGGGCCAAGTCGCTTACCACGACGGTCGCACTTCGGGGCACTCCATTGAACAGGAATTTAATATTAACTCGGATGACTTCGATCAGAGGTTGTTGCGAAAAGCGGGGACGAGAGTGGCCATCGCAGGAATATCACCTTGCGTCTAGCAAGGTCTTTCACCCCCGATATTCACATATAAGGAAATAGTATGTGAAACAAAACATATGTAAATACTGATGCCTTTATTGTCTTCTATTCTAAATAGTTGCAAAGTGTTCCGTCTTCTACTTCGTTACTCTATCAAGTTGTGCCAACCTTATATCTTCCTGTCGTAAACCTATCCACCATACAATACAACTATACATGCCTTCGAAGCATTCGGCTGATAAGTACACCATTCGCAAGGTGTATAGTTTGCACGGCACGTGCCAACCCCTAGTATGCCAAAGAATAGAGGAGTAGAGCAGTGTGCTTACCAACGCTGATATATTGTGTACGCGTGTTGTTCCACTTGTCCGGTTGTGTTTCGCCAGTTATGTTCCACCAGACGGAGTACTCCGAGCACGAAAAGTAAAATGGAACATGAAAATTATTCGAGATAATGAGGGGATCGTTAGTTGTGGTAGCGAACAGGAAGTTTGCGAACAAAAACTATACTACAGAAGATTTCGAAGTTCCAGCGTCACATGATTGGGCACAGCCGCACTAATTGAATAGCCGGATGTGGGTTTGCCGTTCAATTCACGTGCAGGCCATGCAAAAGAGTGCCCGCCTTGACGGGCAACGACTACGAGGGTGAAATTTTTCACACCACTCACATCTCACACAAGAGGGGAGACGCCTGGAGAAAAAATCGCCCTACATACGTGAGAAGGAAAAAAGTTGTGAATCACATGATGATGCACAGCCCCATGTAACTATGTCTAAATCAAATTCAGGCGGACTCAAGATAATAAAGAACGATCCACTTACGTTAGCACTCCAGGGACTCGTAATTTCTGCCACTATTACAAACCCAGGGCGTATATACTTTTTGGACAAAATGGCGACCAGCATGAGAGGACTTACACAGGTTTGATTCTTCTTTAAGCCTCACATCTATGTCGCCATGGCTGAACAGGTATTCAGTTCATCGCAGACATACGTGGTGCGCGTGTGCGAGACTTAGAGGAGAAACGCATCAATAAAGAGATGGCCAACATAAGGAAGAAATTCAAAGGTAATCCTCAATTCTGCTATATATTTCTGCCTAACTTACTGTTTTCAAGATGGCAATCTTGACGGATACCAGAAGAAAAAGTGGGCCCTTCGACTTACTTCAACAGCACTGTTTTCACATAGATACGAGATATGTCGCCAAAGTTATTTTCACGTACATTTTGGGTTACAAAGTCGATATTGGACACATGGAAGCCGTGAACTTGATCTCTAGCTTGAAATATAGTGAAAAACAGATCGTACGCTGCAGTTTATTCTCTCATTGTTCAGTTAGTGACTAATGTTGCTCAGGGATATCTCGCAGTCACTTTACTTATGCATGAACATTCTGACTTCTTGCGGCTGGTCGTCAATTCAATCCGAAAAGACCTGGATGGCAACAACGAGATAGATAACTGTTTAGCTTTGCATGCAATTGCTAACGTTGGTGGCAGTGAGATGGCGGAGGCGTTGGCAGAGGACGTACATCGCTTACTCATCTCTCCGTAGGCCAATGTTCCTGTAAGGACCTAATCAAAAGCTAATGTGTTTACTAGGACTTCCCACACTTTTGTGAAGAAAAAAGCAGCCTTAACTTTACTTCGTCTATATCGCAAACACCCTGACGTTATCCCCGTCTCAGAGTGGGCCTTAAGGATTGTATCTATCATGGATGATCCGGATTTGGTTCTCGCTTCTTATACTTCAACAAGAATATTTGTACTTACTGCTTCCTTCAGGGTGTTGTAATATGCGTCACCAGCCTAGTGATGGCTATAGCCCAGGATCATCTAGATGCATTTGCTGTGTGCTATACCAAAGCGGTTGACCGTCTGCATAGAGTAAGGGCAAGGACTGTTGATCTTTTGTACAGTTTTCTGATTTACTATCATCGCTGTAGCTCGTTATTGAACACGAGTATTCTTCCACATACGCGTACTACAAAGTTCCATCTCCGTGGCTTCAGGTAAAACTCCTCCGCTTATTACAATACTATCCACCATCAGGTGAATGTCACAAACCCTTTTTGATGTGCTTCTTTCGTTCTGAACGCTTACCCAGAGGATCCAACGATACGTTCTGTGCTTCACCAGGTACTGCAGACAGTCATGAATAACAGCGCGGAACCTACGCGTAACGTCCAGCACAACAATGCTCAACACGCTGTACTCTTTGAAGCCATCGGGCTTGCCATCCATTTGGACAGTGCTTCACCATTGGTTGGAACAGCGGCAGTTTTACTGGCCCGTTTCATTTCTTCCAAGGAAACAAATGTCAGATATTTGGGACTGGACACAATGGCTCACCTTGCTGCTCGTGCGGAGTCTTTAGAGTCCATTAAGCGACATCAGAGCACTATCATCCTCTCGCTAAGAGACAAGGATATTTCCGTTCGGAGGCGCGCCTTGGATCTCTTATACAGCATGTGTGACATCGACAACTCGGAAGCCATCGTGGGTGAGCTGCTGCGATACCTAAGAGTTGCGGACTATGCTCTGCGGGAGGAAATGGTTTTGAAAATTGCCATCCTGACGGAGAAATATGCTAGCTCGTACAAATGGTATGTCGACACCATTCTACAACTGATCAGTGCCGCTGGTGATCACGTCGGAGATGAGGTCTGGTATCGGGTTGTCCAGATTGTGACGAATACGGAAGACCTGCAGGAATATGCAGCGAAAGTCGTTTTCGAATACCTGAGAGCCCCTTCAATTCACGAGAGCTTAGTCAAAGTTGGAGGTAACTCATGTAGCCTGCATTGATCCCACAATAAGCTCTGACGCAGATTTAGGCTATATCCTTGGTGAATATGGTCATCTCATTGCAAATGAGCCAGGGTATAGCCCAATCGAACAATTCCACGTCCTTCACACTAAATCCCAATTCTGTGTTGCCTCCACTCGATCACTCTTATTGTCCACGTATATCAAGTGGGTAAATGTGTTTCCCGAAATAAAACCTCAATTGGTCAATATATTTGAACGCTACCGGCATGTCCTAGATGCAGAGCTGCAGCAGCGCGCTTGCGAGTTTTATGCCTTGGCTTCCAGACCAGACGACGACGAGCTGCTGCAAAATGTTTGCGAAGAAATGCCACCTTTTCCTCCTCGAGTGAGCGCTCTATTGGGCAGGCTAAACATGAAACACGGGGATACGGGAGACAAACGGACCTGGGTGCACGGTGGCAAGGAGGCTAATATGGATATGGAGGCGGTTAAGAAAAAGGCTGAAGGCGGCGTCACTGCTGGTGGCGATGCTCAAGAAGTTCCTAGATCTCTTGTGAAGCTGGAAACATCAAATTCTCCGGTAGATGTTGGCGTCTTGGGAGGCCCCGTCACCGCTGCTAATCCTATTCCCCTCACATCAAGCTCTACAGTGGATCATTACTTTGACAAACTTACTTACAGCGCGGAGGGTGTCCTATATGAGGACGATCAAGTGCAGATTGGAGTTAAATCTCGATATCATGGTCATCTTGGACAGTTGGCTGTATACATTGGGAACAAAGTGCCTGCTCCGCTCACGTCCTTTACAACGGCTATCCACGTTCATGATTCCAATGCACTATCTGTCACCTTTGGGAAAATGCCACCCAGCGTGGTAGCCCCACGCACCCAGACACAACAATTGTTGCATATTGAATGCAAACAAATGTTTTCGATACCTCCTGTTCTTACTGTTTCGTACCTGGCTGGCTCCCATCAGACAATATCGGTTCGGTTACCTGTTGTCATCACAAAATTCTTTGAACACGTGAGGCTAGGATCTGCTGACTTTTTCGAGAGATGGAGGTTGATCGGAGGTCCTCCTCGAGAGGATCAAGGAATCTTCCAAATTGATTACAATAGCGCTGGGCAACTAGACCTAGCCAAGTACCGACAGGTTGTCTCTGGACATCGATTGAATCTTCTCGATGACATTGACCCAAATTCAAATAATCTTGTGGCTGCTGGAGTTTTACATATGTCGGTTGAAGGCAAAGTTGGATGCCTTCTGCGATTAGAACCTAATCGAGAGGCCAAGGTGTGTTTTTTCTCGTTCACCGTACATACATACTCCTTCTAAATGGACTTGTGTGATGCTTCAGCTCTGCCGTCTAACGTTAAGAAGCACCTCAGAAAGTGTTGCGTCTGAAGTCCGTAGATTGGTCGAGAAGCCATTAAAAGCGGAGCTATAATACCACCTTTAGTGAGTTATTCATGTACATATACTAATGATAAATTTGATACACCCATGTGATTTTTCATTCTTAACGGTAAAAAGTTCGAAAAATATTATAGTGTCCGTTACCTTCGCAAGATACCTTTAAAAAGCCCTCGCACTCGTTTACCTGTGAGGTCAGATTCTGGGGCGTCTGGTGGGCGAGGATGGGCGGAGGTCGAATAGGGTTGGAGTCCAAATGATGGAACAGAGTCCGTTGAAGTCGACTTGAGATGAGTCCGTTGGTGGGCCAAGACCGTGTTTGAGGCGTCGATGTCGGGGGAAGCTAACGCGAAGACTCGGATTGATGATGGTGTCTCACCAAACAAATGTCTATGAGGCGGGTGTGAGTCCGAAGGAGAAGGTGCCGTAGAGGGCCGAGGCAGTTGGCGTTGCCGTCGACCAGTGTAAGACTTCGAGGATGGAGATGGTGGTGATTGTTCATCAGGCGGGTCCTGTTTAATCAACGGGCGAGTTCCAGAAGTGGATTGTCGGTCAGAAGATATTTTGGTCGCCAACTGGCTAACTCGCAATAGAGCCTGCTCTTCAACGATAAAACATTGAGAGCAGAAATTGTCCAAATGTTGGTCGACAGGATCGTGAGGTTTTGGCCGTGCTTGAAACTCTCGTGAAGTTCGTATTACAGCCGAAGTAACGATAGCTAAATGTCGTGGGATATCCAACAAATGGGGAAGGAGGGGCATTGCTTCTCTGTCAAGTACGGACATGGCATTAGAACGCTGTCGTAAATAATTAACGACACTCAGACGGTCATGTCTGGCTGAGCTAGCGCCTTGATGTGAGGTATAATCCTTAGTTGGAGTAGAGACGACCAGAATGTAGTCAACCATAGCGGGTATGCTTTCTGACAAGAACTCTTTTACGCCGCGCATAAATTCTTCTTTGTGTACATTCTGGAAATGTATGTATACTACAATTAATAGATTGAAGTAGTCAAAGATCACGAGCACGCACTGAATTTAAGTTTGCCAAACTTTGTATGACTTTAGCTATCAAGGTGAGACTACGCTGCACTGGGGCAGTTGGTAATCCTGTGTTGTATGAGACGGAATTGCTGTCGCAGAAAAAAATAAGCGCACCTGGGCAGAGGCCAAAGAGATGAGGATGAAGAATGGCGGGGACGATGAACCTCAGGAAGCAGAAGGCGGATACACTCTGCCACGGAAGCTCGCGATTGGAATCTTGACGTATGTTTTCCTGGCAATATTGGTTCTCCACCAGGGTCCTGATGGTTTCAAAAAGTCGCTGCATTTCTCTAAGCCATTGTTAGTCTCGGTGAGCTGCAGAGTCGGTTTTAGTGAACGTACTGTGGACATTCGGCCCTGACAGAGTAAATCTGATTCCAAAACTCACGACACCAGTATATCAGTAGATCGACATTGCGGTCAAGGTCTTTCGTGCTCTTTCCGCCTCGTAAAGGATCCACCTCAATGGAGACCTTCTCTGCACAAAGCTTTCGAAGAACACTTCCTATACTAGCTTCTAGAAAAACCTTTCCATACCATGTCATACACGATTCCATGACTTTTGTCAGCGTAGTGTTTCCACGGAACAATGTCTGGTGGGCTGGAATAACCTTTGGATCAATTACCGCTGGCAAGCTGAAAATTCGACTTACAAGACGGAGTTCCATCAACTTCGCGGGAAGCCAATTCCTGAACTTGTTCGATCAAAGTGTTTCTTGCAACAGCAATAGACATCAACTGTGTCGAAAGTGTTTTCAGCTTCAACTTAGTTTCGAAATCATTCATCCAATCTAGGAAACTACGGGAATTGAAACACTGAATAGATATCAATCTATCAGAGAGCATATTATATATATATAAACGAATAAACGCGCCTCGAGAAGTCCAGAGTAGGCCGAGTATGGAAGGATGATTTCCCTATTTCATGTTAGCGACAGCTCAATAAGGATGTTGAAGACTGACTCATCCACCCGTAGCTTGAGTCTGAGCTCTCCGACTTGAATGTCGCTAGCAAGCGAGCCACTGCGGAGTACGGGGAACCATCCTTCAACCGTTTCCCCGCGACGAAAGTTAACCAAAGGTATTGTTACTGAGCCCATTATCGTGCTTTTCAGTAATTTCTTGTCGCGCCACACTCGCAAGATTAGTGTTTCAAAAGGTGGCAAGTCGGAAAAAGTAAAACTCTCGTGCCAATCCGGAGAACCAATGCTTTTCTTTATGGTGGTTCGGCCACAGAGTATGTCGTTGAGAAAAATTGCACAGTATACCCCAAGGTCAACGGTATCCGGCTCAATGACATCTCCAATACCACCCATCTCAACTATTCGGGTATTACCCAAACTTCGGCCTTGAACCACAGTAAGCTCTACCTGCCGCCACATGCGGTATGAGCCGCCATCAGAAGGGGAAAACCATCGTCCGTAAATCTCAGGGATTGCATAGGACCTGATTAACGCGAGCCACGTATTGCACAAATCTGCGCTAGGGAACTGAAGGTAGACAGGTTCAGCTGTATGGTTCGAGGTCCAACGCTGGCCACTGAAGGAAAGGTTAGTGTACTGAGGTGCTTAACGATAGACATGATGTACCCAAGGCAATAGATACCAAGACATTCTTTTCTGAAAAACAGCGACCCGTCTGCTTGCCGTACATCCGTTTGGTTAAGTAGATGTATATAGATTGTTTGGTAGAGAATGCTTTCCTGACGCACAAAGTCAGACACCTCAAATGAAACAAGGGGGCAGTATACGTCGACGTAGATATTCAAGAGGCAGCGTTCTCCTTCCTCTGACAGCTTGCAAGTCGCCGATCTCCAATGTCCAGCTCCAGTAAGGCTTTTGGACAGTGCAAGCCAACTAGACTTCTCTGATAAGACAAGGGGACGTTGAATGAAGTCTGCACAGCATCCAGATGACTCTCACCTTTGAGCTTTCTGTTATCATCCGTAACATTTGGGTCGTATTTTTCGTTTCGTTTACGATTTACTGGCTAAAAAACGCGATGTGTTCCAGAAAATGGAGAACAGAGCATGGGCAGTGAACACACCTTACGCAATGCCATACCTGCAACATTGGAAATGTAGAGTTCAACAGAGACGAGAAACTCTTTAGGAATGTTTAAATGTCCAGGAGAGTGATCCCAGTGCTCAGCCATAATACAGGGCCAAGTAGACGAAGAGCAGTCCTCAGATAGGAGTTATAACCTGGTATAACCCCAAGTATGATTGTGGCGATGCTGGTTGTAATTGTTGTCGTCTTACGGTGAAATTCAGGCCAATGCAAACAAATGCCTTCCACACCATGGATGATGGCATAGCCGCATATAATTCTTACTTTGACCAGAAATGAAGGTTCTACTAGCTAGACATGACAGAATACGTAACAATTGTAAATCCACCAGGCGACCAAAAGTCACTCTGTGCCAACCCCGATTATTCTACAGGTGTCTTGTTTAGCAGTCCAACTCCTCTACAAATTAGTGCCAGAATTAAATTCCAAGGGTATAGGGCCCGTATATTGCTTTTGATTATATTGATGGTCCTGAGATACATCACTCCGTTTTGTGCCTGGATAACTTGTTACCGAAGCTCTTGACAATGTGCAATTTAATAAAACAGACCCATTGGCTTTGCCATTCCCAACCACATTTAAAACAGGCTTAACGCTGCTTGACTTCTTGTATGTTTGGAAGTAGAAGTTGATGAAGAGGCCGAGATAGCTAGTAAGGAGGCCACAACCGAAAAGGGCAGCACTCTCTGAGCCTGCACAGTTTGCAATGTGAGGAAGGGTATTCGGATAATATCCAGCTGCCATCCGGGAATACGCTAACTCAAGGTATGTTATGACGAAAAGGCTGAGTGGGTAACAGGGACGTACTTCCAAAGTATACAAGGACCAAGTCTATGACAAATTGTGTAATTTGCATACTCGTTAAATACTTCTTCCACTAAAAATATTGAATGAAGCTTTGAGAAGACCGCCCAAAAGAGCAACATACCCAGATCTTAGCACCACCGGCAGTCACATAGTAGTAGTAGTCTAAATTGAAAATGAGTCTTAGTGTAGACGAATATGGTTAAATTGCACTTACACATTATGACGTGGACAGCCAGGTTAAGAACGATAACGGCCCATGACTTAATAAGACGATGAGCGAAAGAGATGGTGATGACACTGTCAACTGACAATACTAGTCCGACCATTCAACTGGGAGTAACAAAGTAGAGCAGTGGCAGAGTGGTGGAAGACGTGCAAGAATTCTAGAGAACATAATGAGATCATAGCCGTTGTGCACAGTTAGTGAGGCGTACGCATGGGTTTCTTTTTGAGCGCAAGAAAGAGCGTATCCAAAAGCTCCAGGTATTTGAAGTAGTAATTAATCATGTAGAAGAACTCCATTCTCTGCCCAGCTCAAGTATTAGGGAAGCCACTTGTCAAAGATATTGAAACACGTACTGGGGTCCATGACTCCTCTGCACAAAGAGAATTGAAGACCCCGTCTTTCCATATAATGGGCACGATCTCCTCTAGCATGAAAATGAGTAGAAGGAAACTCCCGGAGCTCAAGATGACATTATGGGCTTGGAAAAGTAGAGTCAGGCTATGAGGCTGCTTGCCACGCATGAAAGCTTGAACACCGAAGATGACAGCGAGATAGGTAGTGAGTGTCCCCAGCACAGCAGGAGTGGTCGAAAGAGGCGTTTTCCCCACTACATAACTTGTTAAGTGTGATGGGAGTGATATGGGCGCATGGGTCACAATAAAATCAGCGAGAGGAGCCATGAGCTGGACAACGAACGAACAACACGTCAGAAATTTTACAACAGAGTTGGAGGGACGTGACAGCCAAATAATGTCACATTCACGCGATTTTATTATGAGAGAATTAACATGTGTTTTCCATGTCATCTCGGTCATTCACGATGAGGAACTGTATTGCAGTGGTCCAGAAAAAAGTGTATATTATAGGGAAATACATAGAAATACATGGATCCGTACACCTATCAGCAGCCAACGACCAAAATGATATTAAAAACATCACAAACTTATTATTATGTGATAATCAGACATGGTCCCACTTCAAAGTCAGCGAGAAGAACGTTCTTTCTGATACGAAATCATCGTTTGAGAAGAAAGTCAAGCATAATCACCAAAACATACCCTTTACCAAGTGGGATGTTCTTCAATAGCTCACAAGTACTTGTAGTTATTCTGGAACTCCCCAAACCGGGCTGGATGGCACAGACGAAACAAAGGGGAGAACTGGATGGCGCTAGGCAGTATGAAGCAGCAACCTTCACCCCAGTATTAATAATTAGTTGCAGTTGAATGTTTGATAAGGGAGGAACAGACCCCAGATGTGCGTAGCGAGTGAAGTAGATCATGTATAGATAGAAGAAACCGCGAGCGCAATTCATGAAGATCATGAAGATCGAAACCTGGTGTAAGAGTTAGACAACGGTATGATGAAAGAGCATCAAGCAAAACTACGTACAGATTTCGGAAGAGGGGTTCCAGGTAGGGACAGCGCAGTGCAACTGGACAGAAGTCTTCCCAGAGTGTAGAATCAATCTATGCGAACATGTGAGCTTGGAGCGGCTATTACAAGGATTGGCGAACTGGGTGAAACGTTCCACTGAATCTGACAAGTTACCTAACTGTAGACAATTGTGAGTAGTCAACCTGTTTCAAAGAGGGGTATTAGGTACCTCGTTTAGTTGAACACGAATTTGGTTTTTGTTGTTAGTTAGGCAAGGTAGAGGGTTAGAGAGAATGGAGACCATGAGAACTTAAATGAAGCTGAGTTGCTGGTGTGTAAGGATCTGGCACACGACTATTGAAGGAGGCTTTATGGACCTGCCTGTTGGTCACATCACGCCCTAAATCGGAAACGATCGGGAACATGAACCTCTAAATCTCTACACATTGAACATAATCCACCAACGTCGAATTGTTACTTGCCCCACGCATACCCCAGACAGCTCCAGCGAAGGCTGGAATGCCACTCAAAGTCACACAGGTGACACAAGCTGATTGAAAAGTATCGAGGGGGTTAATGAAGCTTAGAGCTAACAAGGTGCCAGCGGGATAGGAGATAGGAAGGAAAGCCACAGGAAGGAAATCCGCCGGACCGCAATCTGTAGCTTCCCCCAAATTACGTAACAAGTTCATTCAATTGGTTTGGAAAGTCTGGGCATCTCTTGCCTATCCTATTTCACCTTTGAAAGGCTAAATTTCAGTATCATAGGTCGAAAATTGTCAAAAGGGAGATCATGGCAACTTGGCGGGTGTTGTGGTTGTTACGACGAACTTGCCAATAATCTGATTTATTATTAAGCCAAACATGACGTTTATGTTATGTAACTCAAATGCGCAGCAGCACCACTAACCATAGTGGGCGAGAAAGCTACTACGACGTACTGAGCTGCCCAGCAACAACCAAATCTTTTCGTTACCTTCATGTGGTGGCTTGACCCTGGAAAAGAGGTCTTGAATGTAGTAAGTCGATAATACTGTGCTCCACCCTTCGTCGAGTTCTCACCAGAACATTAGTTGTTTAACCGCATATTGGCACCGTATGTCGAGAATCTTGATCTCAATCAAGTAAACTATGGCATTGGCCAAGGTTAGCGTCCCTAAAAAAGATTGCAACACTGTCTCATTAACATAGGTCAACTAACCCTTCGTGATCTGCGACTGAAGAAGGGCGCATTAGACAAGTTCAGACTCCCCGTAGATGTCCTGCAAGGTAATCATATTCACTTAAGATAGGCACTTTGTAATCCACCTTCCCACAGGGCATCTTGGCAAACTTTCACTCTCTCTTCACTGGCTCAACCTTGGTAACCAACCAGTTGAAATTTTGGTTGAAGATGTTTATCTTCTCGTCATTCCGTCGTCTCAAACACAATACGACCCCGTAGAGGATGAGAATAGAGCACAAGCTGCTAAATCGGAACGGTTGGAGAATGCCGAGCTGCTTCATATGCGCGGCCAAGTGGAAGGTTCAGGTATGAAGGAGATACGTTAAGCAAGCAAATGCCTCAAAAGTTTTTCAGGTGATTCTGCCCAAACTCCAGGCTTATGGGAATCGTTGATTGCCAAAGTCATCAACAACCTTCAAATTACTGTCAAAAATATACATATACGATATGAGGACAGCCTGAGCGTGCCAGGCGTACGTTGATCAAGTTACTTAACTTTCTACATTCTTTTTGAAACCTCTAGCAGCATCCATTTGCAGCAGGAATTACCTTAGCAGGTTTCACTGCAGTTTCTGTTAATGACCAGTGGGAACCAGCATTTATCGAGAGTACAGCAGGAGCAATTCATAAAGTATCTTGTTCTCTTACCGACTAAGCAATTTCATTCAATGACTTTCCTTCAGTTAGCAAACCTACAGTCGCTCGCAATCTACTTTAACACAGATTCGGCAAGTATGGCAGGGTTGTCGTCTGCAGTTGCCCAACAAAAGTTTTTTGATATGGTCGGTCAATTATGGCATTCCGAGTGAACTTGGCTGAGTATTTTAACTTAGATATCGTATGGTCGACATGACAAAAGTCATCAATTTATCCTGCAACCGGTCTCTGGAGAAGGTCGTGTGAGTTGACGCTTTTTTAACAGTCCAATGCTCCTGACAATACTCGTCCTCGTGGCTATGCAGGTCACACTCAACCACAAAGCTGACCAGGAGATCCCTCGTTTTGACGTACAACTGATTTTCGATGAGATCGGTGTAGCACTGGATGACAACCAGTACCGTGATATCATCTCTTTGCTTGACATGTACCACGTGTATATGAGACAACGCCAGGTAATCGATGTCTACTTAATTTCTTTCTGAGGTCTTATTTCCGCACAGTATCGAAAGTATCGACCCTTGGACCCCTTAGGCGCTGCAAAATCGCGTCTGTTATTCGCGGGCAAAGCCATTTTAGAAGGAGTTCGCGAACGCAACAAGAAATGGACATGGGCTTATTTCGCAGAGCGTAGAGACGACCGGAACAAATACGTTTGTCTATTTGAGAAAAAAATCTTAAATCTTCTGCCTGCTATCGTAAGTCCCTTTCTATACACTCCTCTGTACAGGTATTTTCAACTACATCAACTAGGAACTGCATGATATGGAAGCACTAGAAAGAAAACTATCATATGAGGATATCCGGTTTTACAGGTCCATTGCAAGGTCACGTCTACGAAAGGATCAAGCTTTACGTAAGAAACTCGAAGATGAGAAGAAACCTAATTCATCCCAGCGCAGTTGGACGAATTGGCTGTGGGGTTCATCAACCGAGCCATCACAGGAAGACCCAGCCTTTGGTGGCCCCATGACGGCCGCACAGAGGAAGGAACTATATGATATCTTGGATTATGATGAGAAAGACGCCCTTCGCGAATCATTCCAAATTCCGCGGGAATCTCTCAAAGCACGAATTACTGCGAAATTGAACAAGGGTTCATTCACCCTGAAGTCTGACCCTCATGGCGAAACCAGAGAGGTCCTTTCAATAATTTTTGACATTTTTCAAGCCAGCTTCATTCAACGGCCCGATAACTTCGAAGCTTCTCTTTCTTTGGGGGGCTTCGCGGTCTTTGATGGCACTACAAAAGATAGCCTCTACCATCAAATTGTTCGTGTCAAAACTGTGGACGTGGACCCTGACTTGCATATACCCAATGACAAGATGCAGGACGACACTTTTTTCTTTGTTAAATTTGAAAAAAGCCCGTTGGACGAACGAGCGGATAGTGCCCTGACTGTACGCATGCGTCACATGGAAATCATCTACCATAAAGGCTACGTCGAAGCTATCTACAAGTTCTTCAAACCCCCCGCAAGTCAACTGGAGTCGGTGGAGGCCCTTCTGGTTCGTAGAGTTAATGGATATCACGTTCTCTCTAACCCGAAGTTTCAGAATGTTGCAAGCCAAACTTTTGAGGGTATCCGCAAAGAAACGAGGGCGGGTTTAGAATTCGCGCTGCAAAATCATAGGACAATTGATATCCACTTGGATATGAATGCTCCTATTATTATTATCCCAGAAGAGTACGCAGCGTCTGTCGCCATTGGAACATGAACTTAGCTTTTTACAGTGTTACTACCCATCTTTGTAAACATTTGATCATTGATGCGGGCCACATCTCGATGGAAAGTGACCTGGTAGATAAGGAAGCCATCCGAACCATTTATTTAAAGCGCTACAAAAAGTACGAAGATCAAGATTACAAACATTTGGAGTCCCTGATGTACGACAAGTTGTCGTTAAAGTTGGATGCTGCTCAAGTTGGTTTCTCATTAATCTAATTCCCATGCACGCATATTGAATTATTTCAGTTCATCATCGGAAATAATTTGCACGCATGCTTGGACGCCCTCCAAAATGGTTCCAGTGACTCCCTTCACCTCCTGGAAAGAATTAGCATTGATTTACAGATCCAAAATTCCATTGTTCCCACTGCTCTCAGTCTTGCGCGATTCAAGGTTTCGGGAAAACTTCCTTCTCTACAAGTCAACTTCTCGGATACGAAGTATAAAGCGTTGATGCGGCTGATAGAAGTTTGTGTTCCAAGGTTCGAGGTGGATGTATCTACCAACTCGTCACCATCACCTGCAACCAGTTCGCCATCAAAGGGTTTTCAGTTGCCGACTGGACTCTTTGGCCCAAGTGAAACGGAATACAACGTTGATGAAGACGACAACAGTGAAGACGATGAATCGCACGAGGATCTTTTCTTCGAAGCTGAGGACGGGACATCAGGTGTACGTTGTAATTGGTATATGCTTCTGTACCCCACGTTGATGTACTTGTCTAGCATCTTGAGCTTCGTCAAAGTATATTTGAATTCGGATTCCAGGTTAACAACCTCCGTGCGACTATATTTAAATCAACGTTAGATGGGATAGAGAATCCTCTTGGTGATGTTTGCTTTGAACGCTTCATGTTAGCGTTTACGCTTGCCAAATATGACATGAAGGTCGATATTAACCTTCGGTAAGGATTGCATATCTCCTTACGACCGTTTCTCATGTACTATTCAGCTCTCTTTCATTAAATCTTGTACAACCCGGCACATCACAGCCATTGAAGTTCATCTCCTCAGCTGGCACCTCGCAAGATCACCAAGACCTTCTTACTGTAGGATACACCCGAGTTCAGAAAGAATCACCTGATTTTATCAGTGTTTATGATGGTGTTGATCAGTCCGTCGATATCAAAATATCCACCTTCATCTTCCGTGCAGCCCCAGAGCCGGTCATATCGTTGTATGATTTTATCATGACAACTTTCTTACCTACATCGAGCCCGCAAAATTTGAGTGAGGAGGTTTCATCGGCCAAAGCCAAGACTGAGGAGCAGGTCAACACCAAGCGTGTACCTGATGGGAAAATAAGGGTACAAGTTAAACTCGCTAGTGTCCAAGGTGAGATTCATTGTCTTAGACAAGTCATCATTTAAGATATTTTCCAGTTATCCTGGTTCACAAGCTTCACAGTCTCGCTACTCTATCTTTATCAACTGCAGATGTTACAGTATTCTTGCGTCCTAAAGTTCTTCGTATCACGGGACGGTTAGGCAGTCTCGCCCTCAGCAATGACACCGAAGGCTATAATGTTCGCGAAGAGTTCAACCAAATTCTGTCTATCGAGGGTCAAAACTTTGCCGAATTCCGTTATCAAACTTTTAATCCTGACGAGGAGTCGTATGCGGGAATAAAGTCTGCCGCTTATCTTACTGCTGCGTCTCTCAAAGTACATTTCCTGGAGCAGCCTCTCCATGACATATATATGTTCATCGCTAGGCTTGCTAGACTGAAAGGCCTCTATGACGCGGCAACTCAAGCTGCAGTACAAACAGCATCGACAATAGAGCGTATGCAATTTGAAGTATCGATCAAGACTCCAATTTTGGTGTTCCCCTCTGACCCAGCAAATTCTCCTGACGTGCTTGTAATGAAACTCGGCCAAATCACTGCTCGAAATGATTCCAATCCTGTGGCGAATAAGGTCACCGCGAGCCTTACTGGGATACAGCTTGCATCTACTATAGTCTATGATGGTCAACCCTCCATTTTAAAAATCATAGAGAACATAGACATCGATGCAGACATCATTCAGAAAAATGATATCGATCGACGGCTGGATGCGGAGCACCCAGATACTCAGGTAAGTTTAATTCTTTCGGCTTGTTCTGCGCATCTTTACCTTCTAGGTCAGATTAACATCAAGATCTCTGATATCAGGCTACATCTCACTCAGGTTCAATACGTGCTCCTCCTTCGGCTGTCGCAATCAGTTCCAAAAATTTTGGCGGGTTCTCTAGGGCCAGAAGATTATTCCATAGTGCAATCCCCGCCTATCCATCAAATTAGCTTTGGAAAATCTTCCAGCACAGCTCAGCAATCTAATGTAGACTTGGAACCTGAGCTCAGGGTATCCCCGTCTACTACAGACAGTCTGAATTGGACCGCTCTGGACCTGGTGGTTTCAGTCAATGTTATCAGATTGCATCTATACGATGCTAATGCAACAACAGAACTCAACTCTAGGGAACACGGAATAGCGAAATTTGCGCTCCATGACAATACCCTTCGTCTCAAGTCACTTTCCGATAAGTCATCAGAGGCCCAAGTTGTCATGCGATCTTTTACCATGAGCAATACAAGACCAGGAAACACAAAATTCCGAGAAATCATACCAGCTGCACAGCACGACAGAAACCAATTCATGATTCTCTACACGACAACGGGCAATCTAAACAGTGCCTCGCTTCTGGTTCTTTCCGTTGATTCGCCGAAAGTAATATTTGCTGTGGATCCTATGTTCGCATTACTCGCATTCTTCACAAGCCCTTTTAGTTCCCTCGTTGAGACCCAAACGGAAGCGGATATTGTAAAAAGTGAAAACGGCGATCTTGTTCATAAAGGTAATACAAGCTTTCGCATCGACCTTCACGATCTCTCCGTCAGCGTTCTGGAGGATGATTTAGATCCGGACTCTCAGTCCATAATACTATCCGTAAATCAAATCCTCTTGTCACAGCAGGTAGGTTTATAGTGCAATCGCGACACACCCCCTAACCCTGTCCCAGGGAATTATGGCACTTTCAGTAAACCGTCTCGGTATGTCACTGACGCGAATGGGGAAACCATTAGAGAGTGTACGGTTCTTAGATGACGTGGATTTGACCCTATCCTTGGATAGCCGGTCGTCCTCTTCACAGCAGGTGACCAGCTTTGAAATTGCTGCGAAACCCATCGTCTTCCGTGCTTCATATGGCGACCTTAACATGATATCATCTATCGTCAATAATGCTATGTCCTTGTACGGCTCTTACAGTGCCCGAAGTCAACCTCCCATTCACACAGCCCACGGCCAATCAACATCTACGGGTCTGTCCAAGCCTTTCACTAATACACAGCCTCGGCATCCTATGGTTGGAATTGCACATGTTCACATGTCCAGGGAACAGGTGAGAATACGATTTACTGCGGGGTCTTTTTATGATGTACCCCAACCTTTATCAGCTGACAGGTTCTTTTGACGGGTTTCGGTTTGTGTTAATTGGTGACTTGAACGAGCAACCTATGTTACATCTGAAGGTCAAACCGTTCATCATCGGCGCGAGAGACTGGTCAGGCGAGGTAATGATCCACTTTGCAGTGTAGCGAGTGATAACTCAGTACATCAATAGTTGCATGCAACCACAACTATGGCAATCCATATCACTTACTGGAATCTGACAAATTCTCACTGGGAACCTGGTGCGTCTTTGAGATGGATCAGGATGGTGTCTAACAGTAACTTTTAATTGGCAGTGATTGATCCCTGGGCGTTCACCATCGGGGTATGTTTCTGGTGTGTACAGTCCTTACAGCTTTCTGAATAAAATTTAGGTGGTGAAAGAAGGACCAACTGGCGGTGCCAAGATTACCATGTCTGCTAGGGAGCGGCTTGATCTTAATATAAGCACAACCTTCGCGGAATTAGCAACCACGACCTTGAAAATGTGGAGTAAGGAGGCCGAGCATGCTCTTCGGAAATCTCGAGGTACCTATGCACCCTACCGGATAAAGAACCGCACAGGTTCAGCAATCATGGTATGGTCCGATATGGATGGCACCCTCGTCACCAAGGAGGCCGCAACCGTGAAGATTCTCCATGACGAGATTGTGGAATGGCGGTTCGATGATTGGAAGACCATGAGGGAGGTAGGAATCAATGCTCTATTCTCTTTTCTTTGATGAACTTTGTTCATAGCACGTCTCGTCTTCGGGTCAACATAGCATCGGACTCCAATTTATCGGAAAATCATGGGAACAACTCCGAAGCATACCCGTTGACCGTGAAGGAGAATTTGTGTTTTCTCTTCGGCCTCGAACCAAGTACCCTACCCGATTGCTTTGTGAAGTCAAAGTTGTAGAGAATGTAAAGGTCGTCACCATCCGATCCACCTACAAGGTCGAAAACCAAACACTTTACCCATTGGAACTGACCCTTGTTGATGATATGGGACATCCTGTCTATAACCTGGAGAAAGTTGCACCGGGGCAGGATTACTCCCTTCCTATCGAGGCTGTTATGCAGAATAAGATCAGAATACAACCCGACCGTGAGCTCCTTTTTGTGTTTATTGATAGCCTACATACTCATGATGCAGAGGGTTTTGGTTATAAATGGTGCTCTGCCATTCGTTTTGAGGACTTAATAGCTAAGAAGAGTTTTACGATAAAATGCCCACATACCGAGCCTACAGAAGCTGCCTTCCGTTTCCAAGCATGGGTACAAACCGATCCCCAAGAAGCCATCGTGGGGTATGTTTACCTAGTACCAAAAGAGAGATAGCCATTTAAGAAATTCTGCAGGAGATTCCCCAAAATTAATCTCAGACTCCGCGCCCCCCTAGAGCTTGAGAACTTGCTGCCATACAACTTGGAGTATCGCATTTACGATAAAAACACCGACCAGAACTGGCGGAGCTACCTAAGAAAGGGCGGAATCATGCCAGTACATACTATAGAACTCAGCCATTTTGTACTGTTGAATATCGACGTGCAGGATACAGGTGGGCACCTAAAAAACGAAACAGCTTTCCCAAGCTAACTAAGTTACAGTTTTCAAGCCGAGTGAATTTGCGATAATCAATACGGATGGACACTCAGACTTTGATATTGAAAATCGGATGACACTGCAAGATCAGAACAACAGGAAAATAGATCTACGACTGAACTATGTGTGAGCAAATATACTTTCATCTTGCTTTCCTCATCAATAGATATATAGCCGATACCCTGAATCTGGAGGTGCTTTCAAAATCCAGATATATTGTCCATATATTATCATCAACAAAACGGGTCTCCCTTTCTCCGTTAAGTCTGCTCGGTCTACGCGTACTGGTTCTAAGGATGTTGCTGGGGAAGTTCACCCAGGCTAGTCTATCTTTTCCTATGCCATGCTTTTTAATTATTTGAGATATAGATGCATTGTCCAAGCCCTTTCCATTTTGTGAGCACCGTCTGATATCGCCGCTTATTTGCACTGATGGGGTAATAGTATTGTCTCACCCTCAAGAGAACGGCCATGAATTTATTTTCAAGATTGCCGACTCGGCATGGTCAAAGGTGAAAGCATTCGTCCCGCTAGTCGTTTTATTTGACAATGCAGAACAGGTAATGAGCATGGAAGCTCCAGCCGCGGAAACAGCGATAGTCGTCAGCTCGTCAAAATTAAGATCGGACGAAATTCATGTTGGTTTGACTTGGAGTGAAGGTTTCGGCAAATATAAATTAACCAAGGTCATAACACTGGCCCCTCGGTTCCTGATCAAGAATAATCTCCCTGAAGCATTATCATTCCGCGAACATGGTGCACCACCAAGAGATAAATCCGTCGTGAATCCAGGGGAACGACGATCTATACAGCTTATGCGAACTGGCGATGACAAACTCCTCACAATTGCATATCCAGGCCTGAATGCTAGATGGTAACTTAGTAACAAACTTATCATGCAAGCTCTTAAAGAAGAACTCAGGTCACCACCCATAAATATTGAAGACATAGGAACTGTACATTTTCGTTTACAAGCATTGGACAACACCAGTTCAGAACTCATCCGCGCCAACGTTCGAATTGATGGATCTACAATATTTATTCATTTTTCCTTATCCACAGAAGAATGGCCCTTCTCTATTGAGAATGAGAGTGGCTACATTGTCAAACTCTGCCAACAGGTAAGCAGTATCCAATGCCTAAAAGAATTACTTTGTTGACTTATTTTATAATCAGGATTCACATCATGAAAATTCGACAAAGGCACATCCAACATATACCGTCAATCCTCACACAGCCGCCCCCTATGCCTGGGACTACCCTGCGGCGAAGGACAAGAAGATCCTCCTAATGATAAACGCTGCGAACAGAGTTGTCGATATCATGGAGATTGGAAATTTGATTCCATTCAAGTTCATAGTGCGCTTTTTTCGATTTTTTCTTTCAAAACATCTGTCAACAAACTACATGTTACTACTGTTAAATCGTTGTCTAGGACGATCAGCGGACGAAGGCGGTTTCATTAGATGTTCGCGCGGACGGTCATAAGCAAATCCTTCGGATCACAAATTACAACCCAGAGCGAAGTATCTACAAGCCTCGAGCACCGAGTAATTCAGTTTCAATCCCAAGACAGGATACAATCTCCAGCACTGTTGACTCGTTTGAGGCGGTTGCTGAACGTGACTCTCCTACGCTGACCATTACCGTAGAATTAGTCGGCATTGGCATTTCTCTCGTTAACAAACGAGTAGTGGAAGTTTTATATATATCTTTGGATACGCTAAAGCTTGAATACACCAACAGCATCATAGCACAGGCCTTCAACCTCTCCTGCGGGTTTTTACAGGTTGATAACCAGCTGCATGATGCATTATATCCTGTCGTCATACAGGCCACTCCTATTGGCAAAGAAGCAAGTGGCATTGCCGCTCTACCAACCGTGCAGACTTCCATCCTGTGGTTGAAGGACCAAGGTCGGTAACAGAGATCTGATCCGCATGGAACCGATGCTCATGCTAAAGTTTTTTAATACATTATACCAGAGCATGGCGTGTTATTTATCAAGTACTGCTCCATACTGTTACAAGCCCTTACCATCGAGGCCGACGAAGATCTACTTTTTGCTCTTTATGATCTAACGAAGATCAAAGGCGCCGCTTGGGAAGGAGGAACAGAGGAGTGAGGATATACTTTATTGCTTATCAGGTCTACCCTCAAACATTAGCAGCCTCCTACTTCATGACATCGACGCAATTCCGGAGCCTGTTGATGATGTCAGTGGACAAGAAGTATATTTTGAGATTCTCGAACTTCAACCAATAAAGCTTTCGCTTTCCTTTATGCGGACGGAAAGAGTTAGCAGCGAAGAAAAGCAAGTCTTCGGCGATCATTATGGATGGATATAACGTAGCTGACCATACTTGATACAGGCTTAGTATCCGAAACCCACTTGCTGTTATCATCAACGCTCTCACAATGACCGTGGGTAACATCAACGATGCCCCACTCGAGTTGAATGCTTTAGGGATTAAAGACATGCGTCTGACTATGCCGGAACTTCAAACCCGTATCGCATACCATTACCGTCAAGACATTCTTCGACAACTTTACCGTATATTAGGTTCAGCAGATTTTATTGGTAACCCAGTTGGCCTCTTTACGAATGTCAGCTCCGGAGTGGCCGATATCTTTTATGAACCCTTTCATGGTGTCGTCATGCATGGGAACAAAGAGTTAGGCATTGGTATCGCGAAGGTTCGCGACTGATTTTCTCTGTCCTAAGCCTGGTGACACATCTTTTTCAGGGTGCAGCTAGCTTTGTTAAAAAGACAGTTTTTGGGCTAAGTGACAGTATGACGAAGTTTACTAGCAGTATGGGCAAAGGTCTGATTATTTGGTTCTTATGACACTGTTATCTACCTACCACCCCACCAGGATTATCTGCCGCAACATTCGATTCTGAATATCAGGCTCGAAGAAGGATGGCACAGCGGCGCAATAAACCTCGACACGCGATGTAAGCACATGAACCATAAATTCAGAATTGAATGCCTGAACCCTCTTCTAAAGTTATGGGGTGGCCGCTGGCGGCGAAGCCCTTGCGAGTAGTGTGACTAGTGCTATGGAGGGTGTCCTTGTCCGCCCAAAAATTCTCTTCGTGCATACCTTGCGCTGATTTCCATTCGCTTAACAGATGAAGCCCATCGAAGGTGCCGAATCCGAAGGTGCAATCGGTTTTCTCAAGGGGGTGGGGAAGGGGCTTGTAGGGTACCGTACAGCGTCGCATTGAAAGAGAATCCTTCGCTTATTTTTACCTCGCAGCGTTGTCACAAAACCTGTTATCGGTGTCTTCGATTTAGCATCCAATGTTTCCGAAGGTTAAATTCCGGCGACCTTGATTTGAAGACCTGACTCATATCGTAACAGGCATACGGAATACCACGACTGTCTTCGACAGTCCAGACCGGGAACGCATCAGACTGGTACGCATTTATGAATGAGTGGCGCCGATGCCCGTTTTTACCTCGTCTCGGTCACTAGCCTCGACAAGTAGCCACCGACGGAGTTTTGCGCGTAAGTCAAGTAATCTAATTGACATCTTTATATTGTTGATAGAGCTCTTAGCCATACTCTGCCCGCGAGGCACTTGGGCAATGCTGGATGAAGGATCTCAACAGCGGTGCATATCGACAGGAGTCATATGTTGCTCATATTCGTAAGACTAGATGGTGCACTTGTTTCGCGGATCTGATTGTTTGTCAGACTCCACAGGAGATGACAATGTTGTGCTCCTGACCGCTTCACGAGTACTCTCGTTTTGGTGTAAAAATCTTCGCCTTGATTGGGAGCTTCCATTCGCGGAAATGCAAGGAGTTACAGTGGAAGACACGGGAATACGCTTCGCCCACAAGGCGGGCAAGGAAAATGACAAATTTGCATTTGTCCCTGATAAGAGTTCCCAATCTTGGTTCTTTGGCCATGTTGCCTTGGTTGTCAAAGCTTTCAATGCAAGGAAAAGGATGGACGGATAATTGTAACCCCCTATCAGGTTGATTGTGATAATATGTATATGAATATTCCTAAGAACTGCCCTTGGTATCATTAAGCAGATCGTTGAAGGTAAATATGAATAAAAGGAGGGTAATATGAGAAGGATGCATCACTTGTTCACAGCGATAGTAACCAACGGCGCATTTTCCCGGAAATTGGTTCCGGTGGTGGTGCTCAAGACGCGTTCGGAATGTATTTGCGTCACAATGGGCGATATTTCTTGGAGGTCATCTGTAAGATCGTCTGGGAGGATACGTTTGTTATTTCCATCGTCTTCAGCGCCACCATCATCAAAACTGCCGTAACTATGGCGAGGGCTGGTTGAATACGCGCTTTGGAAGTCTGTATCCGAGTCATCTGTGGCAGCGACGAATATACTTGTATGGGCTGGTGCCGAAGCTGATGTAAGAGAAAGAACAGGGGAAGTATGGCGGTGTACTGTGATCTCCTGTTGTCCGTTTGGTGTAATTTGTCCTTCACTATCCGAGAATGAATGACGTGTAGGGGTATCATCCCCGTGCTCTGAAGGAGCCAGCAGTAAAGCTCTGTGATACATTACAGTTCCTTCGACTGTATGACCACTAGTGCCAGTCTGTGTCGAAGAAGTTGTATCGCTCCTGTTCCTAATTTTTCCAAGGGGCCATGTGCGCGCACCCGTAGAAGAACATGGGCGAGCAGACGCTACATCTACAGACTCGTCCCCACTTTCAGAGTGCAAAACGTTAGACGTTTTGCTTAGAGGATGATCAACTGCCAAGGCAGATTCCAGCTACTCGTAACTCATAAATGCATATGCATCTTGTTGGTAGTGGATGCACTTACTTTCAGTTCAATTTCTAATACCTTTTGGGCAATATTATCACTTTTCAAACTGATCCCTTCGTCAACAGCCGTCATGCCGTCTTGGGGCATATCTGCTTCGGATGCCGAGAACCGCTTCTTTTTGCTAAACATCACGAGGGAGTCTTCCTCAGCTTCCGGAATGGTCATAGTCTCTCGTTCCACTTTGTCAGTCGTAGCACTGTCTTCGCCCTCAACTTCGCCGTACGACTCAGCCAAAGTGGATTCCGTCCCAAATGAACGTAAATGACGTGTTCTCGTTGTCGCGTCGCTCGGACACCGTGATCGAGGAGGACCAGATGAAGATGATAAGCGACTGTTTGGGCGAGAATTTGTATAATCAGAGTCGTCGATGTCGACTGCCATAGAAGCTAAAGCTCTCTCTATCTGTGCTTCCACTTCAGCGACCATTTCGGTGCGTTCCTGCTCCATTTTTTCCATGGTTTCTCTCATACGCCCCAATTCCAGTATGGCTTCCCTATGAGCGTGCTCTGTGTCTCTGAGTTCTAGCATAGGTTGTCAGCCATAGAACGAAGTGCCAGGATATAGGCGTACGGTTTTGGAGCTTGCTTTTTTCAGTTGCCGTCAAGGTGACAAGGCCAGATAAACGCTTTGTTTCCCGTTGCTCTTTGTTTATCTTCGTTCGCAGTTGATTGGCTTCGACGCTCAATTTTTCTGCATATTGTTCAAATGTGACGAACTTGTCTCTCCAAAGATCAGACTCAGTCATTAAAAAATTGAGTCGACGAGAAAGCCGCCCAATTTTGGTTTCAAGGTCGTCTCGAGCGTCTACGAAAGCAGTTGCACGTTTGCGAATCGAGTGTTGTATCAACTGTTCAGCTGCAGTCAACTGCGGTGGTCGCTTCATGGCACCAAAGATGCCGAGTCGCTTCAGCAACGAAGGCTTTTTGTACTGAAAGAGAAATGATCAAGATTCAGAGAACTGAGGATGTTGGTTCAATCTTACCCTATCCTGCAAAACAGCATCGAATGCCTGTATAATTCGGGTGGAGTGCCACCATTCAGGGGGTTTGATCTGCTCAGCTACAGCCGTAGAGGAGGCTCCTCTTTTGGCTTGAATCTTACATATGGGACGAAAACGGCCAGCAGGGAAGGCTTCTTTGAACTCACTGAGTGACAGTCAGCCTACATCGCGAGAGATGTTACAAACTCACCTTGGAACAGAATGGTCAGGATGGTAATGAGACTCAAAGGCAGCCAGTAATCTTTGTCTATATTTCTCCCGCTGCTGCTTGATGGACACGACATTGGTTGGAGGAGAAGGGCAACTCCTAACGAATGGTCGGCTGAAGAAAATGGGCGCATCAAGATCTGACTCACAAGTAATTTATGTCCCTGTGAATATAGATAAATAATACTGTCCGTGTATAATGGAAAATTTACATACAGGTCACAAACACAGACTTCGGAGGAAGGCCTGATGCTATATCTCGCCTCGGTTGCAAGACCCATGATCCAAGGACCGGGGTCATCAATATAAATCCTCGCATCTCGAGAATGGACTGCAGGGAGGGAAATACCGTTCCACCCTCGTAACTCAACAAGATATTTGATAGTAGACACAGCAATCTGCAGGGCATGAAAATCAGACTTTGAAGACTTTGAACAGGCAGTTCATTACCCCAAGCATAGCAGGATGCCTGGAAAAGAACAAGATTCGACCCGTTGGTGCTAGCGCGATCTGGATGGCAGAATGGGATAGTTAAGTAAAGTGAATAAAAAAAAAATCAAGTAATACTGGAACCCACTTCGCAGATGGTTAAAATGTTGTCAATGTTCAAGCATTTGAACAGTGGCCACATAGTGAAGTTGATATCTACTAACCCGCGGCCAAAGTCGAGCCCACCAGGGAAGCGCGCGATAACTTCAAGATTAGAATCACTTCCCTCACTTTTGGGACTCGCGTCTAACTTGATGAGATCACCAGCGCGAGGAGCAGGGTGGGCAAGAATTTTCGAAATCTGCAGCGTGTGGGACTGAACATCCTTGGAGAAACGCGCCCACGAGAGCGTAAGGTAGTCACGCATTAAGTCATACACCGGGTGACGCGAAACAAGAGCTATATCAGGCAAATTTGAGGCAAGAAACTGCAATTTTACCAAGCGGCAACTCACTTAATGCATAGGGAAGCCAGAAAACAGTATCCCCGGGCAAAAATAAAGTACTTTCCCCAGGCCCATGGCCTATAGTGCTGGAGACCTCAAAGTCACTCTCACTCATAGCACCTTCAGCTTCTGTATCTCCACCATCAGTCTCCACATCAGCCCAAGGGCCGCGAGAATTCTTCCTTGAAGTACGCCTGGCTTGTAATGTAGGATCGTGACTATCGCTCACTGAACCGGAGGCATCGACGCGAAGATTCTTTAAGCGCGAAGCTACAATTGATTGCGCTGACTCTTTCCTGGAGCGGCCTGCCTCGAGGGTGCGACGAATAGCACTGCTACGTTCTGCGTCGGCATGAGACCAAACAGTAAGGCAAACACCATGATATGTAATAGTGCTGCCAACGGACGGGGTGGTATCGTTCACATTAACGTTCGCCACGACAGCTGAGGTGGAACGGGGAACATGACCTATGAGGCTAGGTGGCCCGAGATAAGCGGAAGATGGACGAGCGAAAGGGTCATCGGTGTACGGATAGGTAAAAGTTGCGGCAGAGGAACGATTATCGGAACTAGATAAGACCGACGCGCGAAGAAGATCGCCCGAAGGAGTAGGTGCCAAAGGCGTAGTTGGTGCTGGGAGAGTAAATGTGAATGTGTGGATAGTAGAGGCGGGTTGTAGGGTGGAGGCGATAACTTCAACCTCTCGGGTGAAGGATAGCTGACAAATAGATTAAGTAAATTTGTTTCAGTACAGTCGGACAAGGGGTGTCAGTAAGCATAGACAAACTTTGAGAGCTTTAGAAAGCATTTTGCCAACTTCTTGCTTAGATAAGGCACCAGCACCTTTTACAACCTCCTCACCCTTGCCTCGTCTTCTTTTCCTGGCACCACCAGCACCTGGACTAACGGTACTGCCTAGCACTTCTGGGCGCCACCATCGACTTACAGCTCCCTCGCCGTGGTGCAAGCCAAGCACAGAATCTGGGTCAGCAAGGGTCCATGTATGTGGAGACTTTGGGAGGCCAGAAACTACATATAGTGAAGTGAGAGGGAGAGTAGGAACGAAGGAAGCCATGGAGGAGGGTTCTCGGACTGAACGAGTAGAAACGATAGAATTGCGAGCAGAAGCTGGGATAGGCTCCATGCTTTTGCGGTGTCGGATGCCAAGAATGCGGGAAGCCTTGTCGGTACGGTGAGAAGAAGAAATAGAGTGATTGGGGCTGGCACTGGGAGGAATAGTAACAGTAATGTAGTCCAGCTCGTCAGCAAGGGTGTTGTCCGTGGGAGGGTGGCTGGTGATGGTTGGAGCGTGAGTAATGATATTATCAGAAAAAATATTAATGATGGGAGTGCCTGGGGCGGTCAGCGAGTTGGAAATTGAACGAGGAGGGATGGCAAGACGGGGCTTAGATGTGCCTGCGAGTGACTGGTCAGAAAAACGCGACTTGAGTAGCCTGTCAGGAACGTTGGGGCTGGCAGTGGCAACGACGGCGGCGGTGGCGGTGGGAGAGGGGCGACGAACGACGGCCATGAAGGGGAAAAGAAAGAGGGATGGGTGGGACCAGCGTCGGTTCTGGGTTTATATTTGCTGGACGCTAGTCCCGTCTGAGCCTCAACATCAACCGCGTCGCCTCACGTGATGGCCCTGAGCCGTCCTGTTGGTACTATTAGTAACTATTACTATATGAACTTGAAGCCAAGATGTCTGTCATCCTCGAAATACTCGTCGAACCCACGCCCATCTCCCCATGCCCTCACCCTGATTCACGTCACCCTCGCTCACTGTTCGGCGCCTCCGCCCCTGCTCCTGCACCATTCCCTCTACGCCACTTACTCGTCGTGCCCGCTCCCTTGGCTGGATCGCGAACCCGGGACTCACGGGTGAGAGTCCAATCTGGAAGCCCGCCCCCAGTGGCTGCGTATAGTTTGACGAACTGCCATGGTCCACCGTTGTCCTTCGCCGGCGGTGACCCAGGAGCGACGGAACACGCGGCACCTGTTCTGGCGATTGCACTCTTACCCACCTATGAGGAGAGCCGCCTTCAAATTCGGTAGTGTGTGGTAACATGGATAGACCTTGGATATTGGATTCTGACCTGGTCTCTCTTTCCATGATAACCGGCGCAACATTGGCATAAGGGCTAGATGTGCCGCTGTGACCCGAAGCCTCCTCGCCCACTGTGTCCACTTCTTCGCCAACATCCTGTCCATCACTCTCACTCCAGGACTCCAAGTCCACTTCTGTAGATTCAGACTGTATGCTAACAACCCATACTCCACCAAGGAGAATAGCCATCCCCACACCGACGAGTCCGAGGTGTGTGCGGGGGATAAGTGAAAACTGGTTGAAGTAGACCAAACCATTCACAATCGAAGACACGTTGTAAAAACAAAAGGCCGCTGACATGGCATTATAAATTGAACTATCCATGCACACGTTTCAAAACGGCTTACATGGGCACACCAAAGTTGGATCGGCGAGTACCAGCGCCTTGTGCAGATACCATAGTTGTAATAATGCGAAGGCAACAAGACCGACAACAAGGACCCAGGCTTGCCATCGCCAAAATTGATTTTGGCCTCCTATGGTCAATAGGAGCAGCTCTACACCGCTTTTGGCGAACAGAAGACACATCCCAGATATAATCCCAGAGAATGATGCGTAGGATATTGCGAGGAGTAGACGGGTACGATTGGTGGCTTGGAAGTCTAGTCTTAGGTGGAAAGACTGGAATGGGAGGTCTGATGTTGGTTTACGGTCAAGTAGAGCTGTGCGTTCCGTAGCAATACAAGCATCAGCCACGGGTGTTGATAGGCTTGTTGTTAGAGCTACAGCGGGCTTGAAAGGAGTGACAAGAGCGTGAGTTAAGCGTGTCTCTGACAAAGACGAGGATGTACGAGAAATTTCTTCAGCCAAATTTCGAGAAAGAGTAAAGTCGACTATGTAAGTCTGTGATATCAACATCCTTCTCAGTATCCGAGAAAAACAAAATTGTGAGTTCTAGGGACTCACCACGACTAGGCAAGCCACAACTATTGTACCTAAGATGGAAAAATATACCACAAAAGCTGGCCGGCTAAAGAGAATAAGGAGGTCTTCTAAGGACCGCGTTGGTTCGGGAACAATCCCAAAGACCGCAATGAGCACAGCACCGCCCGCAATAAGCATGGTGCCTAGAATCATCCAAGGAGAGAACACATCTCCAAGGATGAGGCGGGCAAAAAACGCGTTCCACAGAAGAGAAACGGCACCTAAAGGTGCGAGTATAACTACGGGAAGTGATGCGATTTGCACAAGAGACCCAATGATATTGGAGGATATGAATATTAGAAATCCCACGAGCCAAAGCCTGATGAGGGTAGAAGTTGGTTATTATAAGGATAGCAAAGACGGAAGTGTGGATCTTTACGGTCTACGATGCCCAACACGTTGTTGGGGGGGAGGTAGGAGTTGGTTGAGTACATGGCTCTTGCGTTGAATGGTAAGACCCAGAGATTGGATGAATGAAGCGAAAAGGCCAATTATTATACCCAAAGGAATGGAAATGTGCGTGCTATACACACTAGAGCTGGAGATACTCTGTCGTACGGCCACCAATACACAGGTCGACATGATGGGATGTTTGGAAAACTCAGGTGTGATTCAAGTGTCATTCCATGTTCGCTTAACTTTTGTGTTGCGGAAAAAACTGTTATTTATTTACCAAAATGATTATTTACTGATTATTTACCAGTAAATAACTAGTAAATAACTGGGGAGTCAATCATTATCTAGGTCAAATTGGAGGGGTAATTTACTCATACCATGTGATATGGTCATGTGTAAATTGACGGCTTGTTAGTGGTATACTTAAACTGGGGCTAGGCTTGGGTTGAGCATATCATTGAGTGTTGTACAGTAGCTCAAAAAACCATCCCAATGTTTGGCCGTTTTGTAATGTTCCATTCATAGTACACTACCCTGGGATGTGGCAACTTTGCAGTAAATATATATTACGATACTCCCTTCTAGCTTTAATTTGAGCCCCTACTCATCTTATTTAGTGAAGAATCCATCTTATAATAAATTCCACAAGATAATCAATCATTGGAATGGTTTTTTGACCTATGGCTTATTTCAGCAATATTTTGGTTGGGGCATGCTTTATCATTCTGCAACCTACTGCAAGACTTGTAAACTGTGAAATATGACTTTATTCACATACATAGAACATGTTTGCCTTACTCTAACAACAGTTCCTTCTGTTTAACATGCTATACAGTAGGTTACAAAACCTTTCATGTTTGCTTCTTTTGTACCAATTGATAAATAACTCAGCAAATAAAATCCATAAAGTCCTGAAAATATTTGTCAGCAAGGTTTGACATCCAACCTACAAATGATCCCATACAAACATTATGTAATCATTTATATTGGACAATCTATAAATAAAATCACCTTGCAATTAGCAAGGTCTCTCTCCCTGGTAATTGATATATTTGCATATGTAAAAATCAACCAAGTACAAACATTGACAATAATAATATTACATGTTACAATTTCCCCTCATCAGCCTCCATCATCATTGGCCTAGGCCTCTTGCCTCTCTTATGTATTTGAAATACAGATGTCGTGTTTCTGGTGTATATTCTGAAATTTATACAGTCATCTAGCCTAATTTAGCTAATCATTTGTCTTCCATTCTTAGCCCCTCCTATGGATGTCTGGTGAATATTGTGTTGTCAATTCACTGGATCTGTTATGTCATATTCTATTGTCTGACCTTGCTACTTATAGCCCCTCTGCCTCTGTCATGATATTTGTCATGACTATAGCTTTCATGCAACTTTCATGCTGACACATAACTTGACTCTGCCAATTTTCCTGTTGGTTTCATTGGTTTCTCAATAACTGCCAGCTTTGTAGCACCCCTTACCTCCTTTCCTGTCTTTTCAAATGAGTGTTCCACCGCTGATACATATAGTATGTTTCCTGTCTGTTTTACCTGTTTTTTGAGGGCTGCCTTGGAGTTCTATTGTGTCTGTACACTGTGTCCCGGAGTCACCAAAACTGTGTTGGTTCACTCATCAGAATCCAGATTGGTCAGTATGTAGTCATGACTGGTCAGTACCAGTTTACAGATTTCCTTTAAATCGTCCTCATCGCATTCACCTTCACGAAGCCTAGATAAAACTTGTTTCCATGGAGGATTGACTATTCTCCTTTGTTCTTTCAGAATGACCACTTTATTAAAATGCAGGTACATTTGACTGCCCATTAATACCCGTGCTTTGTCTGTGCATGGCCTATCACAGTACAAGGTGGTTCCTTGATACGTTACTGGTGGAAATTGATGAAAAAGGATGAAAGTCATGGAACAGTATGACATTAAGGCCTCCAAATGCCTTGGTAGCATCTGACTCCTGGAGCTCTGACTAACACTGAGCCTACAGCATCTGACGCTAAAGCAAGGTCTTCATCAGTGTAGCAATATTTACCTACTACATAAGATGTAGTTTATAAATGATATTTTGACTTGTCATATATAGTGATGGTTGTCGCAAGGTGTTTGTTTGCATGGAACATGCTAACAGCTAGTAAATCAGTCTATCATGAGAAAGGTTTTGTAACCTTAGGTTTTATTCCCTAATTTTGCATGATTCTGTTAGTTCATGAAATATTATATACATGTACACATAAAAACGCATAATGTGCGGTTACTTTAGTATACATACAGCATGTTCCAGCCTACTAGTTAAGCATCATCCCCCCCATGAGAGCTCTTTCTAAAACTCAAATTAATCATACCATCTTCTTGCTTGACCAAGGCCAGTCTATACTTCTAATATCATCATCTACTGGCCACAGCACTTGCATTACACTCAATCATCACTCAAAGTATTGTTTTACACTTTGGAAATCCCTTGGAGGATGCCTAACCAAATACTTCCTCGCTAATACTTGATAACATCAGGAAAACGACAAGTCCTTTGGCTTTAGCTGACAGCTTTGACTTTAGCTTTGCACACATTTCAGTCATTTACTTTAGCTTTTCTGACTTTTACTTTATCTTTATATGTCATCTTCGCTTATCATACTTTTATGTCTTTGGTCAGTGGTTTGTATTGTTTTCAGCTTCGAGTCCTGTCTCACTGAGATGATTGAGTGTATATACCTTTCATTATGTAACAAGTCAGATTTTTATTTCAAACTCACTGTAAGGGCGACCTCTGAGGTGTGTGAATGGCTCACAGACACTAGTGAGGGGGATCTAAAGTTATATTAGAATATGTAACTATACTAATATGTGCATGGTCAGCCTTACCTAGTGAGGGGGATCCAAAGAGAATAAGTCTAAAGGGTCCCTCACTTGTGAGGCTGAGGATTATATACTCTAGTCTACTTTAGGGGAGGCTGCATGTTCAGGGACAATGAAACACTATGTATGGTGATGAACGGAAATGAGTGTGGAAGTGTGAAGAGTCCAGTAAGAAAGGTAATATGGACAAAGGAATGTACAGTAGGCCGCTTAATTATAGGAATTGTGCGGGGAACGATTAGGTAAGTGGGGAGGTGAGCGGAAAAGTGAGCGGGGAGGGGAAGGATTGAGCAGGGAGTGGGGAGGACTGTGAGTTGCCCTTACATCACCCCCCTTCTAGGTTGCAGCGCCTCAATGCGCGTGCCAGGAGTCCGTAAGGTCTGCTGGTGAGACATGGTACAATCCCTGCACTTGACGAGGGGCATTAGGATGAAGTCTGTGAAAGTCTTG
>JABCKU010000083.1:0-53260 GCA_018221655.1 Myochromella boudieri | reverse complement strand
CAAATGTGTGCACAGACCACTTACGATCTTTAAATACTGAGCAGCCTGGTCTACATTCCTCAGTCGAACAACCTAGTCCAACTAAATCTCTCTTCTACAACTCTTAGCAAACATGTTCTCTCGTCTCTCTACCGCTTTCTTCTACGTCTTAGTGGCGTTCACAGTCTTCGCGGCTGCGACCACCACTGTCACAGTGGTGAGTGTGATCTTCTCTAGTTTATGCAAACATTACTTACTTTAGTGTCCCCTAGACACCCCCCGCGACGACTCAGACCACCCCGGCGTCCCAGTGCAACACTGGCCCCATCCAGTGCTGTACTACCACTGGCTTGGCTAGCACCCTCCTCGCTCCCCTCACCATCGTCACGAACTTGCTCGGCATTCAGCTCAGCAGCCTCGACGTCTTCATGTAAGTCCTCTCCTGGGAGTGCCACGGACCCTTGTGCTCATCCTCATACTACTCACAGCGGCCTTACCTGCAACCCACTGCTTCTCGGAAGCACCAGTTGGTAAGCCTATTTCTGGAGTCCTGCTGTCGGTTCTGTTAATAATTACACCGGATTTGCAGCAATGCTTCCCCGGTCTGCTGCACCAACAACAACTTCGTGAGTACCGATGCGCCGTATTACATTGATGCTGTTATTCACGCCTAGTGTCCATAGTCTGGGCTTCTTGTCATCGGATGCAGCCCCGTCAATCTCGCCCTCCGTCGTTAGATTAGTCAGTCAACGGCTGTCTCATCGTCGGGCTCGTCAAATTTGCCGTGACTATTTGGGACATAATTGGAGGCTAGAGGATGTTCATCTTTGGCCTTATCAACAGTAGTTTTTATCTTGGGTTTTTTTGGTTAAATCTTCTGGGCTGTATGCACTGTGGGTCTTGAATGACATTGGTTATATTTGTGTGATATCTCGTGGTTGACTTGAAATCTCTGTGATGTTGCATCATTCAGAGTCGCAAATGTGGTTAATAACATAATATGAGGTTAGCTACTGGATAGGTGAAAGGTAAGTACTAGTGAAAAGTACCCAACGCTCTTGACTGCTGTAGAGTTTTGTGAAGTTATAGAAGTTTAGTACATCATGCTGTATCGAATCAAGTCCTACTGCCATTATTTAATATTGGTCGTTCACAAGGCCGTTTTTTTTTAGCCCTCTCTGAAGGTGGCTTAACTCAACAGTATCTTAGTCTTCAACTATAGCTATTGATACTATACATTTCCTCGTTTTCTTCTCAACAACGTTGAATGGAATGAGATAAGATTAGATCCCCTGTCAAGACCACATTGGTTCAGGTGTAATAAGCTTTGCATGAACCAAACTTCAAACCCGCTTCCTGAATTGTGAACCCATTCTTGCGTTGTGATATCCTGCGTCCAGGCGCTTAAATCTCAGTAACCCCAGAATCCGGTGGTTGAGGGCAAGTAGGGGCAAGTTCGGCAACCATTGGTGCCTTCTGCTTGCCAGTCTTGCTAACTCAACATCGTCTCGACACATCTCTACCCATCTAACGTCATCGGTTCTAATACGCCCTCAATTGTACTACGATCGAAGTAAACGTCGCTTGTGCTGGTTGGCTTTATCGATTCGGCAAGTGCCACTTTCCCATGCACAACTTCGTATGGATGACATGCCCTATGACTGACCCTCCTTACTTACAGTCAGATTAATTCCATACATTCCGACTCCCGAGTCGGGTTGTGTTTGATCTATGCTTCCAGTTCTCTGTGCTTCTATTTACACCATCGGAAGGCACAGACCCAATGCGTCCTGCCAAGTACCATCGAGCCTCATCTCTAGTAGTTTCAACATAGGTTCAAATCTGGGGTAGTATGGTGTTTGCCCTCAAACCTACCTATACGGAAGGCAAAGCCTCCCACTTGCGTTTTGACGTGAATCTGAGATGGTATCAACGACATATCCCAGAAATACCGCCCAAATGAATTCAATACTATCGAAAGTCAGTGCACTCTACCATTGGTTTTGGCCAGCGTAGACTGCTGACTTGCTACTCAGGAGGTTTATTCTCGATGTCCGACGGCCATACCCCAGCACCCCTGCAAGAACACAGACGGACCGGCAGGACCGGAAACGGGTGAGGCGGGTGCAAGCAATCTGGGGCAGCGGGTGGTATGAAACCACTACCCCAACTCCGCGCCACGGTAAGTCCACATGTTTCCTCCCTGCTCAGGCATGTTTTTTGAATACACGGACTATGACCCTTGCCTCCGACCCATTCAGTAGGGCTTACTTCTACGCCTTCTTCCCTCGTGTCAATCATTGTTGTTTTCTTCTTCTCTTTCTATGGAAGCCTCCACGGAAAAGTTCGAACTAACGTACACATGAGTGCACAGACCACTTGCGACCTTTAAATACTGGGCAGCCTGGTCCATATTCCTCAGTCGAACAACCTAGTCCAACTAAAGCTCTCTTCTACAACTCTTAGCAAACATGTTCTCTCGTCTCTCCACCGCTTTCTTCTACGTCCTGGTGGCGTTCACAGTCTTCGCGGCTGCGACCACCACCATCACGGTGGTGAGTATGCCCTTCTCTGGTCTATGCAAACATTACTTACTTTAATGTCTCCTAGACGCCCCCCGCAACAACTCAGACCACCCCAGCATCTCAGTGCAACACTGGCCCCATCCAGTGCTGCCTTACCACTGGCGTTGCTAGCACCATCACCACCGCTCTTAACCCTGTCCTAGCTTTCCTTACCATTGATCTCAGTAGCTTCAACATCTTAGTGTGAGTTCTCCCTTGCTAGTACCAAAACTCCTTCAAACCCACTCTAATCTCGTTCACAGAGGCCTTACCTGTCTTCCACTCATCGGCAGCGTCAATTGGTATGCCTACTTTTCTTACTTCAGTGTAGCCTCTGTTAGTAATTGTACTCGGGCTCTATAGCAATGGTGAGCCAGTCTGCTGCACCAATAACCAATTCGTGAGTATCGATATGCAGTACTACATAAATACTGCTATTCACGCCTGGTATCTGTAGGCTGGGGCTCTTGTCATTGGATGCAGCCCCGTCAACCTCTCCCTTCGTCGTTAGATTGGTCAGCCAACGGCTGTCTTATCGTCAGGCTCGTCAATCTCGCCGCGACTATTTGGGACATAATTGGAGGCTGGAGAATGTTCATCTTTAGTCTCATCAACAGTAGTGTTTATCTTGGGTTTTTTGGGTTAAATCTTCTGGGCTGTATGCACTGTGGGTCTAAGTTGAATGACATTGGTTATATTTGTGTGATATCTCGTGGTGGACTTGAATCCCTGTGATAATATGTCGTGTCGTTCAGTCACGAAGGTAGTTAGTGATATAATCTAAGGACAATTATAGGGTAGGCTGTGAACGTCAAACAGTAGCAATCGTCGCTTTTGAGATGAGATTCAGCGAATTCAACACCACCATTTAACTATTTGAGTGACAATCATACAAATGATCATCGTTTTCACTCTCATCGGCCAAGGTTCGTTTCAGCACTGATTTAGTCTCCGACTGCTGCACCTACTGGTTTATTATATTCATTCTCTAAGTTTCTTCTCGGCAGTACTGATGGTATAAGAATGGCAATATCGAAACTCGCAAGTGCCAAGAAGGAAGACATAAACAGGCTTGAAGAGCCGGGGGTAATTAAATGCATCATGCCAATATTTTTCATTACTTCACCCCATCCCAGCGTGTTGTAAGGTCTCAGCGAAACCCAACTGCGGTTCTTCTGCCCTAACTTCCATGCCTCGTCCTCCTCAACATCCACCTTCAAATTCGAATCCTCCGTGTCAAGCCCGCTGGAGAATTCACATGAGAACCATAGTTTTTTTAGAGAGAATGGAGAGAGTTGGGAAGAAGGGGTAGAACGTGCATCGGTGGATGGTTCGTGTCCCAGTGCCCGGGCATTGGGTGATTCAATCGTAGTCCTGACCCTCTAAGTTGAACGAACATTGAGAGCTACGTAAGCTTGCGCACGGTTAGCCCGGGTGAAAAATAAGGCAAACACGAGAAAGGGCCAGGCCGCCGTTTTTTGGTCCCAAAACAGTGAACACACCTCTTGAGTCCCTTTCTAGGACAACATCTCGAAGGCATGACGTTAAGTGTTTGCTATATTGGGAATTAGAAATGTGATAAGATTAGATTCCCTTCCATCAAGTCCTGCCAGTGTCCACTGTCAAAGCTTGGGGTTCATGAAGAGCCATGAAGTTGGCATGAACATGCCGTCCGATCGTTACGCAATATTCGTCAGTCGCACAACCTAGTTTAACTGAAGTTTTCTCTTACACTCTCAGCAATGGTGTTCTCTCGTCTCACCACCGCTTTCTTCTACATCCTACTTGCGTTCACAGTGTTTACGGATGCTATCACTTTCACAGTGGTGAGTGTCAAGCTCTGGTATTGCAAGTTCGTCAATTATTTTTGGGCTTGTGCCACCTAGACTCCACCCGCAGCGATCACGACCACACCAGCATCGCAGTGCATTCCTGGCCCAGTCCATTGCTGCGCCACTACTGGGGTGGCTTCCGCCATCCCTGGTCTTAGCACCATCCTGAATACTCTTAACATTAATCTCGTCAGCTCCGGTGCCTTCGTGTAGGTCCTCTCCAGCCAATACCAGGAACCCTTCGATCTTCAACCCACCATAACCCCGTTCACAGCGGCCTTAATTGCTTTCCACTGCCCCCCGGCAGCACCAGTTGGTGAGCCAAGTTTCTAAAGTTCAGATATCGGCCGAGTTTATAAGTGTGTATCTGGATTTACAGCTCTGCCAGTGGTCAGCCGGTCTGCTGCACCCACAACGAATTCGTGAGTACTGATTGCCCTTGTCAATGTTACATTGATACTGCTATTAACGCTGGCATCCGTAGGCCAGCGCTATCGTCTTTGGATGCAGCCCTGTCAACCTCTTGCTCAGATAAATTAGTCAATTGTAGCAAAATCGAACTTGAAGGTTGTCTCATCGATTGGCTCGACCATCTCGCCGAGGTTGTCTGCGACATAATTCGAGGATGTTCATCTTTAACCTTTTCTCATTTTCTTGAATTTCTCGACTAAATATTATGGACTGTATGTATTGTACGCACTTTGGGTCTTGAAAGACATTGGTTGTTTTTGTGCGATGTCTTCTAGTAAATCTGAATGCCCGTGGTGTCAAAATACAAATGCATAGGTGGCCAATATGAGTTTGAATATAAAATAGATGATGTAGCGGATTAGCACATAGGAAAAAAAAATGGTAGGATAGAATGTTTACGGAACTTGGTGCCTTATAAATGTCAATAAATAGCCATCGTTCCAACCTGATAATGGGCATCCTCATGTTATCATTGGCGGTAACATCAAGATCTAGAAGAAAAAAAGGACATAAGGACGCTTGAAGAGTAAAGGGTAGGTGAATATACATGCCCATATCGCTTCTCTAGATCTCTCACCACCCCCAGCTGTCGTAAGGTCTCTCCGAGGCTCTCCAACTGCGGTTCTTCTATCTCAATCTCCACGACCTCGTCCTCCTGGACAACCACCTCAACGTCCAGATCCCCAAGCTGAGCTAACTGGAGAACACGCTCATGGACCTGAGTTTCATTACAAAAACAAGATCGGGTGGAGAAGGGATGTAATACTCCACTGACACATCCTCGAGAACTTGAAGTGATAAGGCACGTCCGGTGGGTGGAGCGAGGGAACTGGCTAGTACTTTTGCCTATATCATCGACGGGGACCCAGAAGAGGTCGGAGTCCTTAGTATTTTCCCGAATAATTTTCGGGATCATCCCGAGTTGTTGAACGTATGTGAAGGGCTCATTGGGTCCAATCATTGTTGATGTCCGCTCACCACTTTCACTGTCAGTGTTGTGGAATTTAACAGACGATGTTGAGAGGCATAGGCATACTGGAGACATTGAGAGACTACAGGGTAAAGGTTACTATGGTTTTGGCACCATTGGATCCTGTTGGTTGAGGGTACAAGTCGGAGAAGAGGCTGGCGGGATGCAGCCGCCAACGTGGGAACTTGAGAATATGTGAATGTGATAAGATTAGATGCTTTCTTTTTCAACTTGTCCATATTGTTTCTCAGTGTGCGAACCGAGCTTGCAACTCCAGCTTTCTGGCTTTCAAGTGGGTTTCATTTCTGCGTTATTCTATCCATTCATGAGACGCGGGAAACTCCATCGGTAATCGTCGGCTAAAAGCAGGTCCAATATCACTCAACTTTCCTCTGCGTGTATGGCAGTGTCACTTGTCTGATGTGCGACGCACGACGAATCCCGAGCGAGTATAATACTCATATCCGCCAATTCAACGTCATTGATTTTAATATGCCTTGTTGTGCTACGAGGTGAATGCTCAGATCGCTTTGGCCAATTGGCTTCCTCGCTGCAACGGCTGACTCCATTTACATCAGACCAGCCGTCATTCGACGTAAAACAACACTGTCATCGAAGCCACAAACCTGAGTGACTTGCCAAGTATTATTAAGTCTTCTCAGCCCATATACAGGTGTGGGGTAGTACGGGGTTTGTTCTCAGACCTATGTACATATGCGAAGCAGCCACTTGTTTTTTTTTGACATAGATGTAAGAAGGTATTAGTAACATATTCCAGAACTCTGCCCACATGAATTAACATCGATATCAGTCTCGGCGGATCTGAAGGTAGGCGTGCTCTACCATTGGTTTTGGATAGCACATACTGACTTGCTGCTCATTCGTGTTCATCGATAGGCAATGTTTTTGAAGGGCCACAAGCTGCAAATGGAGCAGGCGAGCGGACGCAGGCAGCTAGGTAGTGTAACATCATGAACTTCGTTGCGCTTTAGGCTCAACCGCATGTTTTCCCTGGCCTCCTTAGGTGTGTTCCTTGAATGCACGGGCTATGGTCACCTCCGACCCATTCAATAGAACTGTCTTGTTGTGCCAATCCTCGCCAAGTCTTTTTTTCTTCCACGGAAAAGTTCCAACTCTTACACGCATAAGTGCACAGACCATCTGCAACCTTTATATACGGAAAAACAGCCAGGTCCTTATTCCTCTGTCGAACAACCTATTAACTAAAACTTTCTGCACTCTCAGTAAAGATGTTCCCTCGTCTCTCAACCGCTTTCCTCTATATCCTAGTTACGTTCACAGTGTTTGCTGCTGCCACTACCACTGTCACAGTGGTGAGTATCCCCTCTCTGGTACTGCATGCTCACCACTTATTTGGGGCTGTGCCTCCTAGACCCCCCCTGCGACCACTGCGACCACACCAGCGTCACAGTGCGACACTGGCAAAATCTATTGTTGCGCTACCGTTGGCGTTGCTAGCACCCTCGGCAGCCCTCTTACCACCACTCTAACTGTGTTCAACCTCGAGCTCACCAGCTACAACGTCGTCGTGTAAGTCCACTCCTGCCAGTACCAGGAACCCTTCAAAGCCACTCTAACCCCATTCCCAGTGGCCTTATCTGCGACGCACTGCTTCTAGGCGGCACCAGTTGGTAAGCCTGTTTTCTCGAGTTCTAATGTCGGCCCCGTTAATACTATGCCCGGGATCCGCAGCAATAGTACACCAGTTTGCTGCACCAACGGCCAGTTTGTGAGTAGTAATGCCACTGTATTGCATTGATGGTGCTATTAATACGTGGCATTCCTAGGCGCCCATAATGGTCGTTGGGTGTAGCCCCGTCAACCTGTCGCTCAGATAAAATGTTAAATTGGTCAACCTAAAGCTATCTCATCGTCTGGCTCGTCAATTTCGCCACGATCATTTAGGACACAATAGGAGGATGTTCATCTTTAGCCTTATCTCGTTTCCAGGATTTCTTGGTTAAATCCTATGGGTTATATTGTATGCACTAAGCACTTTGAGTCATACTTAAAGGACATTAGTTGTTTTTGTATGATACCTTCTGGTAAACTTGAATCTCTGTCTAGGTAGAATGTGATAATATGACAACTCTACGTTGTCATCCGAGTCATTATATCAACACAAGAGAGCACACTCATGTATATCATGGAAAACATTGGGAAGAGATATATAGCTAGAGACTGGTCAGGCAGACTCAGGAGCGGCAACATTTCCAGATGTCGTAGCAGAACCTGAGGCAGTGATAGTAGGAGTGTCTGGCTGAGCCTGAGGCAGTATGACCTTCAGCCACGCTGCCAGATCCTCTATCATTATCTCATTCATCCAATGGCCGCAATCGTCGTACTCGACAAATTTTAATTCTGGTCGCGGTTTCTCTTTGGCCCCTTCCCTCGTCGGGCTCACCTTGTCATCCGAATTGACGGAATGTAGGTGCCCATGCTTAGCTCGGTTTCTCAACGCTTTACTGCGGCCACTACGTTGGGCGACTAGATCCGAGTCTGCACCAGTGAGCGAGACAAAGGGAATGCCGAGATCAGAGGCAAGGGTGGCGGCGGTCTCTAGAGAAAATGTGAGCGTGAGGCGTGGGTCGATGCGCCCGTGGCCCCAGTATATAGGAAGGGTTCGAGCGTGGGGAGTAATGAGCTGAATCAACGCCAAGTCAGCTCTGCACACAGTGAAAGGGATGAACAAGAAGCAGCAGAGCCATACATCTTTGATATCCTTCCTCAAGGGCACATATCCTGCCATGACAAACACCCCGGCCAGTCCCTCCGAGTCTTTTCTCGATGTAAGTGCTGTATACAGCGATGTCGCCGATCCCTGAGAGATGCCGCCGATCACAATACGATTGCTAGGGATTTTGCGTGTGCGAGTCTCACGGGCGATGATGTCGTTAAGGAGGGCTGCAGCACGTTGGAGCCCAGGGATGTCTTCTTTGCGATTGGGATAGTCGAAGGAGAAGCAGTTGAACCAGGAGTTCATGACAGCTTTGTTGGCGCCTTGCACAACCATACGATGACTGATAATTCGGTGTCGTTCAAGGTTTTATATGTAGATTCAATATATTGAAGGATGAAGATGGCACGTACGCGGTTGGAAGAATGATCCTTACATGCTCTAGTCCAAGCTCCTGCCCCACATCATTCGCATATGGATGCATGCCCTTCGCCGAGTCACCTAGGCCCTATGATAGATCAAGCTCGTTCTCCTGTCATTCCTAGGAGCAACTAACGTGCAGCCAGATAACAGTCGCCGTATGCTGGCCCATAGCCTCGATAGTAATACAGTCGTAGGGCACTTTGAACCCGTCGTTGGTAGCTTGTAGCTCCGACATCTTGGAGGTATCAATATTAAAGGCAGAAACACGTTCGAGGACTTTTGGGTTGGGCATGGTGGGTGAAGGAGATCAAGAGGAATGCGATATTTTTCAACATGACCGAGCATGACCATAAGTTGGCTCACGACCTGGAATCAAGTTTGTTAGAGTCAAATATTTGATAGTCTACTTCTGATTTGAAACTTAGCACAAGGACATGCTATTGGAGAGTCAATAGTATACTATCAATTCGCGGTAGATATACTGTACATAAGGCACGATACATAAGATGTGAAGTAAAAATACAAGGGAGAAATACAGGCAATGATATATGAAAGGTTCAAGCCCACGATCCGATGCAGTAATGATATTCCAAGCAAGTCCGGACCGGCGCAATAATGATATTCCAGGCAAGTCCAATGCGATGCGATGTTGATAATCCAGGTAAGAGTTCGAGGCAGATGCAGTTCCAAATCTGATGCAATAGTAGGCAAGAATGTCCGGGTCCAATCGGCAATAGTCCGTGATGTGATAGATCCAAGTCGTCGTCCAGATGTGCCAACCAGGTGGTGTGCTCCGACCATGGTCCCACAACGCACTGGCGTCCCAGCACGAAGCAGAACTGTGGCTGAAGGCTCTCGTTCCTTGTTCACACACTGTCTCGCGTCCAAGACGGCGTGCTACTGAAGGTTAGAGTGGGTTAGGCTGTCGATGGTGAGTGTGCTAGTTGAGATAGGTTGTGTCCAAGCAGAGAACAGAGAAAGAACGAGAAGAGAGGAAGAAGAAACACAGCCTACTTGTGTGGAGAAAGGCGCTTAATTGATTTGTAACGCCTACCCCCAACAATCCGACAGGGCGTCAGGCCAGGGGCGTACAGCGACTTATTGTTGGAAGGCGAGGGAGACAGCGGCTTGAGATAACGAAATGTGAGATACGAGTCATGCGAGGAAGGAAGGTAACGTACGATGACCTGCTCTGGGAGTATGGGACTCCTGCGGCTAGGGGGTTCGCCTCTGGAATGGGCGAGCTTCCATCATCCGAGTCCGGGATATATGGTGCTGCAGCCCCGAGCCAGTACCACCCTGGTAACGTCAACCAAAGAATGTACTGAGGCTATAGGACAAAGGCGAGATCAGTAAAACTCAGGCGGGACACGAATTAAAAAACGTACTAAATTATCGTCCCTCATGTGCAATTCTTTTAGACTCCACAGATGGCAGAGTACGACAAAGGCGAGGAAAGCCAAGCATACTGTAACTCGCAATTCCAGATTGTGGTCGACAGTAATATTGATGTGGCTTGAGGTAGTGGTACGGGTGAGAGGCGTCGAGGGAATATCCGAGAGGCCAAGGCCGATGGGCGGGATGCAAGCTGCTACGAAAGGAACACACTCAATAGCGGGCGGCGGCCCGATGACGGGGGGCAATGTGTCTGTGCGGATCTGACTTGTAGGCCAGGGCACATGTTGGTACGTGCCATTGTACGATCCGACGAAGCATTTATTGGCTACAGGGGCGGCCTGCTTCTTCACGATGCACCGGACGCAAAACTCAGGGCCGTAGTAGACCGGTATGAGCGTTCCATTGGGGAAGTGCGTGATAACGGGGGGAAGCGATGCAAAGCGAGGTAGAGTGACCAGCGGCAAAGGGACTGCACGAAGAGGGAGGCTTGTGCCAGTGGCCGCGCCTGGCGGGACCTAGCAATTATAATCAGTGCCAATTATAACTAAACGAATGAAATTAAAACTCACCAAAGGCAGTTGCACCTCTGCAGCTGAGTTAGGGCGGATCGGGCTCATGGACCAGGGTGCAGGCTGATAAGTCCCATTGTAGGACCCCGCAGCACAGCTGTCAACTAATACAACCTGTATGGACTTCTTCATAACGCATTCCGAACAGAACTCCGGACCAAAAAAGGTGGGAATGAGCGTCCCATTGGGGAAGTGGGTGGCGGCGATGAAGGGCAAAGGGCTGACCAGCGACGGAGCAGAAGGAAGGAGAGGGGACTTTGGATTGAAGGCAGGACGTGACACAGCCTAATAATTACAGATTCATGGTCAGTGTTGAACACGCGAAGATGGGGTTAGAAACTCACCAGCTGTGCCTGAACCTGCGCCAATGCAGTCTCAAAGGATGGCACCTCGAAGTACGAAGTGTTGGGGGACTGGCCTGCGGAGACGTTGAACACGGATCCGGAGGCGAGGGCGACGGGGGAGAAGACGCGAAGGCCGGGGACCAGCTGCTCTGCACCACTGAGGGCGAGAGCAGAGTGGGCGGAAGAGGGCAATAAGGCGAAGAGAAGAACCCGAGTGATGAATGACATCGATTATTACAGCAGATAATGGGGAAATCGCATGGAAAGTAGGCCAGTTTTATACTTTTCGGCGCGTGTGGTTCTGTTTGCGCGTTTTCTTGTTCAACGGATTACATAAAAGCGCGTCGCGTCCTGTGCATGTGACTCTTGATCGCACATTGCGATCGGGGCGCCTCCAGGTGGCCAGAAAACTTGAAGGACGGGAGGGATACGGTCTACAGTGAACTGATGTGGTGTTTTTCGGGATGTATCATGACGGGATGTGATGAATGATCCGGGCACCACAGCCACAATTTGATGCAAGGCCTAGTGACCCTCAAACTGGTTGAATGGTTGGTGTTACCATTTGGCTGGGGGTCATGGCAGAAAGAGGTTATCAGCTGTGTGGACAGATAGCAAGAAAAATATCCAGGTGCGCTCGTGTTGGTTTAGTACGTATTGCACTTAGCTGGTGAATGGTCGCTTGGTTATGTAAGGGAAGTAAAAATTTCACGACCACACGCCTGATTAATGATTGCCAGTTCGACACAATTCAACGGTGACATCGAGCGCTGCAGTATAAACTAGTATGAACGGCTCCTCCTTTCCTTCGTCAAACTATCATAACCATCGATCCCAACTTGAAGATGAACACTCTCTGGCTAAGCCACTCTTGCTCAGCTGAGATGCTAGGTGATGGTAGCCTTCAACATGCTTGGGACTCCACGATGGGATTCCAAGCCTGCGTAGTCTCTGTAGTACTCCAGGGTGAAGCTCGCCATCAATTTTCTGCCATTCGTCTCCTCATCGTAAGCCAAAAAACGGGGTCATTGGCGGATGTATGTTCTTCGAATTATTCACTCGCATATACTACTCATGCGTCTACTAGGTGAAATTCACTGATTGCTCCGACATCATGAAGCATCTCTTATCTCGACATGGGAGGGAGCAATCTGATCAAACCAGTTTTCGATTAGCCCACATCCGCCGCCGTAGGAGGCAACAACGCAGCGAATCTATTTTAGCTGCTAGTAGCCTACCTCAATTACCAATATGCACCATCGTTTTGGAAATATTTCATGAACGCTTAGAATCGGACTTGGATGCCAATTTTGTGACACTAAAACCAAGTCGACTATCTTCCATTGACCCTTTGCACTTGCATGTCGCCTTCGACCAAGTTCAAGACATCAGCCCCTCTAACCCATCTTTCCATCTGCTCCTTGGTTGCACCAAGTTTGTTGTTGGCCTTCCTGGTGCATACGACAGCGGCCCCTTTCACAGCTTAAATGTAATACCCTCGAATCTCCTTCGTCGCCCATACGGGCTGCTCCTTCCCAATGAAACGATTCGCCACATTGTTCGAACTGCACTGTATACAATAAGTCCTACCGTGCGAGCCCGTAACTGGCGTGCCCCATTGATGTCATATGGTCTTGTCTGTAAATCATGGACTCCTGTCCTCGACCTCTTTTTTGAGCTGCTCCACGAAGAGTGCCCAGTCGACCCCCCAAGTGCATACAACGTTGCTCGTTCCCTGAAAATGCGGCCAGAACGTGCAACGCTAATACGTGTATTCTCATCCTGTGATTTCAGTATAGCGCGGGACGAGCAAGTTGAATATTGGCACCAAATTCTGATGATCCTGGAACACGCCACATTAGTTTCTGACCTGCACCTTGAGCCTGTCCCCCCGCATGTGACACCCATGATTGCACGAATATTTCCAACACTGCTCCAAGTTCGGAAATGCTCCCTAGATACCCTGTGGTATGGGGATCTGCAGCTCCCACGTTTCAGTATGGGTGAATTTCAGATATACATTGCTGACTGGCAACACCTCGAGGAACTAAAACTGCACAATTGGGGAATACTAGACGAGGAGTATGCTAGCGCTGAGTCTCAGTAAGTGATGTACTAGAATTCACCTCAAACATATGTCAGTCTAAACTCGCCAGTAGCACGATCAACTCTTCGACCAATATTTGGCGCAAACTCCGCATTCTCAGCCTCTCTTGGGGCTGGTGTGTTGGTCCTGAGTTGATACGCTTTGCTAGCCCGCGTTTGACAAATCTATTCCTTGTGGGTATATCAGGCGTCTCAAATCACAGTTTTTCTACATTTCTCTCAATGGTCGCGTCCACCGTATTCGCAATCTCAATTATAAAATGTCCAATGTCGAGAGCCGAGAACGAAGAGTATGCTCTCGACGCTACCGTGGCAAGAATGACAGCCCTTACCTACCTACGCGTCGAGGGACCAAACATCAGTGCCCTCGCTCTTTCCCGTAAGCCTGTCGATTTCAAGCTCGATAGTTTCGGCGGGCCCGAACGAATTCATAATTTTATCTCTATCGAAACACATGTGACTGGAGAGTCGAGTGTAAATGAAGTGGACGGGGTAGGGCCTGCTGCGATGCAACTTTGTTTGGATGAAGTGGTACAGGCGATGAGTATCACAGGGTGGACCGAAGTGTCGATCACCTGGAGAAAAGTAGAGTTGGATCAAGACGCCCTTGACAGGGCACAGCAAGCCGCCGGAGAAAGGGACATATACCTCCATTGTAGAGTAGTACAGTAGGTAGTACGTCGAGGGTTATATGCTATTATGTAGGGTACTATAATTACAAGAAATATAGTCACATACGTCAAGTAACTTGAAGATCATTTGATAGATCATTTGGTCAGGTAAAGCGAAAGAGACATAGGAAAGGGTTGGAGAAATAAGACGCACATCGATCTCCAGATGCTGGTCCCAAAAGACTCCAAAAAATCAAAATGATAAGCATCTCACGTAGTCACTGAAGCACCGGAATATAGTTTTTGAGGGACATGAACCAAATATTGGCATGGGTAATCCCTTGTTCTAAGCGTCGATCACGACCACTCGCCCAGCACTAGTCGTGGGTCTGCCCTGTGCGATGGCTCTCTGAGTCGCCCGGGCCACAGTAACTCAGCCTCATATACACTCATGCCTGTCATTACAAACATTGGGCTTCACAACTTGGATTAGGCCTTCTACGCTTCAGGCTACTAGCTGTCGCCTGTTACAAGAGCCATCTACAGCGTTACATAAAAGCTACCTGTGCAACGGCAGTTCTTCTGCTACATCGGCTCACAATTTTTTTTTCCAACTTTGCCTCGAGGAATTATTGACGACAGATTCGGCCAGTGTCAACGTCGTGATTACAATGGCATATCAGAACCGTCAACGGATATTTCTACACTGAAGGCCTGCAGCACAGTATCAGCGGTATTCTGCAACCTAGCCCAATGCAACCTCTTCTCCGCTACCGACACCGCGCTGCCTTCCTCTACACTCGATATCATGAGTTCTCTCTCTTCCTCAGGTCCAGCCCCCCGCGGTTGTCTCTACATCAAGGAACTCTTCATACCAACCTCTATATCAAAAGTAAAAATGGAATGATGGGTTAAAACCGGTGCCCTCTTCCAAATCCCCTACGACGCGATATCCAGCAGGCTGCAACCTCCTCATGTATACTTAAATTCTAGAACGCGAAGGGTGTTTGTATCGATCGATCACCTCCCTCACTCTACGAAACTCCAAGACACTCGTATTCTATACAATTTATGATGGTCAGGCCATCTATACGCCCCACATCCCCCCACCTATCTTAATCGCCACCCGGTTTTGAAACCTTCACACCCCGCCATTCTGTCCTTCGGCCCAGCATGCGCGGTGACTTGGAATTCGGGTAATACGGCGAAGTCCCAGCTCACCGTACACTCTACGGTAGTCCCCAAGAAGGCCCCAGATAAAGAACTGCCGGAGCGGTTAGGGTGGGCATCAAGGCGGAGTGAGAGAATGCTCTGTGGTGAAAGTGAAATGATGGTGAAGAAGTGACCCGATCTTCTTGTTGGTATGGATAGCGCATATGGCGGCAATATGGCTGTGCTGGTGATATATTGGTCTCTGGACAATGTATTTTGCGAGACGAACGGAAGTACCGGCCTCTTCCATGACAGCCGAGGAAGTCTGTCGTGATCATGGCTCTTCCTCGACTGCGCTTCTTCCTGTTTCTTTGAGTCTCTGGCGTTCTCCATTTGCCTCTTTTTATTTCAAGTATCTTGCTGCCTCTCCATGCTTACTGCTCTTGATCTACCTCCAGAGATCATAGATAAGATCATCCATCACTTCAATAAAGATCTACAAAGCCTCAAGGCATTTAGCGCATCCTGCTGGGCCTTTCATGACGTATCTCAGCGGCACCTCTTCAGCACCTTCCACATTCGCCTTACCTATTCAAAACGTTACTCCCAATATGCCGAGCTTCGTAATACCAAGTCATTATTTGGCGCCCACGTAAATACACTCATCTTTCGAGTGAAAAATATGTTCTTCCCTGAGGCCGATCTCCAGAAACCTTATCCAGAAATAGCTCTCCTGACATTACCACGCCTACATCGGCTACGTCTTACCACAAACATTGACGATGCGTTTCTGTATCATGGTATTAACCCGTATCGCGGTAATAATAACTGCAACTGGCTGTCACTCCCACCCCTTGTACTGCATGACATCAAGGGGTTTCTCCACCAGCCCACACTACGGGCTCTCGAGATCACGCGCATAGCGGACTTCCCAATAGACCTCTTATGCTCCTGTTCCCAGCTGACCGATCTCGTTGTTGATAATTCCACTTTTCGCGCCGAGACAACAGGCGGCTCGGCACACCAACCGGACTCCACAATGGGCTATCTCAACGCTATGAACATTAGAACGCAATATTCTATCCAACCCCTCTTAGCCTTTCTCCTAGATAACCCCACCTCCAGCCTCTCAGCCAACCGCCTCAAGCATCTCACTATGGCCATAACCACAAAGTCACACCTAATGTCGTTTCTTTTGTTAAGTCAGACGGCCGCGCCGTCCCTTGAATCGCTTCATCTCCGTATAATCGGCTGCCATGGTAAGCGTGATGCATATAACACTTTCAACTTCAATTCCAAATTACTCCTGCAGGGACTTCAACCCTCGCGCCACTCTGCAGCCTCCGACGCCTTCACTTGACGGCAGAGAATTGGCGGGACCTACCAGAGGTGTTTAGCCTCCTTGCCTCCCTTCCTTCAGCCTCCTCCAAAAATCCCTTTCCCGTTGAAGAAATAACTCTCAGCGTAACGGCTGAACCCACCGCCTTAGAACACCGTGAGCTTGAAAATGCGTGGAGTCCTCTCGATTCATTGCTCTCGCTACCAGCACTCCTCCATAAGTCGCTGCGGATCGTGCAGCCGATCTGTGCGTTGAGTATGCCAAGGAAGGAGTTAAGAGAGAGGCTGGTAAGGGCATTGCCTATGTGGAATGCGAGTGGGTGTTTGACTGTGGATGTTCCATAAAAGGTGGTTGAGGATTTCAGGAGGCTATTCCTTTGTATTTGTATAGCCTGGCTAGGGGTGATCATGAGTTTTTTGGACTTGCAATTGGGAGTTTTTAAGGCATGGAGGTTATAGGAAGGTTAGTTTGAAGGTCTCTATTCATATACTACGCACAGCAAGTGAATAAGCGAAATATGGCAAGCTATTAGACAATCCCATTCGTCCGTCACCCCCACCGAATATCTACATCGGCAATGTCTGTCCCGACATTCCCTGATCCCTCTACCGCCCGAGGTTTTCCGTGCCCCTCCCATGCCGATCTGGAAAAGTGCGACGGGGGTGGATGTCGGACAGGCTCTTACGAATCGGAAAGGATCGAGCAGTAGGCATGCTGCCCATAGGGAAAGTGGCCCCCTCACACTCTCAAGGCTAAGGCAACAAACTTGAACGTAACAGTAGGCGTAAGTATGGCATCGAAAGCGCAAACACTGGGCGCGCCGATTGTGCGCCCACCTGCATGTCCACGGTTCCTGACAACTTTTGACGCTATCGTATGTCCGATGGTGGAAGACCATCTGAAGACTGACTTTAAGAAGTCATTTCTGAATCGTCGACCACGATGGGTGGAAGGGTGCAATTTGTTTACTTGAGTCAGGATTGTGGCAGCAGAGGCGTAGGAGGTGGTGTATTGGGCGCTTTCGGGATTTTAAGGACAGAATATGTCATATTTCGCAGCCCTTTGAGCTTATCCCCGAATTGACTCCAGGATGAGATAATTTTTATTGGCGGGTTGACAAGGTTCTGAGGAGAGAGAAGGTCACAGGAGGGCGAGCTAACCACTGAAGGCAGACCTACCTCCATCCATCGAACTAGCATGTCTGTGACATAAATGCAATAATCCATTGTATGTGGTGACGAGGACCTCCCTAAAAAGTCATTAAACGGGCCCTGATGTTCAATAACTACAATCACATACCGGGATTGGCAAGGTCTTCAAGTGGGACGGTCTGTAGATGTTCAAGCACTCTGGAAAGTGCGGAAGGTGCCAGGGATATATGATGTACAAAGAGGTCTGCAACATGAATGTACCTGCCGAACTTTGGCATCTCGAAGTCGTCTACTCTGGTGAGAAATTCGACGCAAAGGATGGCAAGATCACTATGACGATCTTCTATTGGGACAAAGAGTAATCCGCATCGTGCGCGGCTGCTGATAAAGCTTATAAAACTCGGGTGTTTGCAAACGACGGTAATACGACATCGACTAGGGCCCAATCGTACACTGATCGGCCGTGCTAGATACGCGCAAAGGTATTTCTGGCGGTGCTCCGAAGACGTGGAGAGTCGTAGAAGTGTCAACAACGTTTCGCACTCAGACTCAACAGACAAATCTAGTGCTCGGCTTTGGGCAATCACAAATATCCCCTGGATCAATCGGATGTCCGCCGCAACCACCTGGGCCATGTGGGAGCGATATATGGTATCAAGAATGCATTCCACTTGCAGAACATTATTATGGTTGAGGTCCTATAGTAGTTGGGCAAATAAGACATCGTGCGAAGACTTTGAGAAACGGTAATGCTTACACACAAGTGTTCACCTACCGCCCAAACTAACTCCAGAAGATCGTGTTTCTCGGAGATAGACCATTTATTTGAACAAGAGATAATGGTGGCCCAGACACCCCGATGAAAGAAACCAATGGTTTCCAGAAAGCCTGCTTTGTGTTGAATATGTGCAAAGTGGAAGAGGAATCCTCTATAAAAATCTCGAGTCACTTCGCGTCGGGGCTGTACCGCTAATGGCGGTAACTTGGTGAATCTAGATTTGTAGAGCACGCTGTTCAGCAAGGAATGTGCGTCAAGGTGGACAAAAGTCTTACACTGAAAGTAGCGCAAATTCATCTTTAGACCAAGTACATAGGTGGTGCCAAAACAATGCGGCCATGTCGGAATGGTGTACGTTGAGGTCGATGAAATACAACCCTGCCCGTTGCTCATCACAAATAAAATCAGGAAATGAAGCTTGCTCGAAGCTGATTCGAGAAGGATTCTCCAAGCAAAGGAGAGAATGTAAACCTCGTAATGCCAGCATGACGTCTCCAGTTCTAAGACCAAGGAAATATTCCAGGATTAGTGAAAATGGTGCGCTCCTTTTGAATATAGTAAGTTGACCTGGCGGAATAAGGATACATGACAAGATTCGTTTTAGTAAGGCGGGATTGCGACTCGTCGCAAGAATTTGCAAATAAAGGTCGTCCAACTCAGCGTAAGCGTTGGTTAGTGAAGTCGTTGAACCATGTATGATGTCATCCAGGCGCTGAAGAGGCGAGTAATATTCCTCATCAACGAACCTGAGAATTATCGATGGGTAGATAAAGTACCCGCCTGCTTTATTCGCAATTTTTTTCAAGATTTCGTACGAGGGCCAAGGTTTTACAACTCCTTTCATAGTATCAAAATGCCGGGGCGAACAACGAATCCTTTCGAATCCGTCGCGCAGGAAGGTGAAAACATCTGCACGTGAACTGTGATCTCCATTTAACGATAGGCTATGAAAGCCCAAAAACTGTGCAGCAAAAATGTCTCTGATATGTGGCTCCGGACGGCTAAAAATAAGGATGGAGAGTGGAAGGTGGTGTGACCGAATAAGATTGACGAGATTTGTGAGGACTTGAGTTTGATTATTATTCCCGGTACATGCATCCAAGCCGTCCACTACAATCAGAAATGGGGATTTTGAATGTAAAGGGTATGATTGTTCGAGGGGCTTGACTATAAGACGCTCAACCTGAGTGTCCATCGCAGCATATATGATTTGGGGGTCATCCGATAGAGCGTCAGAGATGCAGCTGCGTACACTTGGCATTGATACTGCCAATTGATAAGCGATGGTCGCGAAAAATGTCGTGGATATACGACGAGTCGGGTGCCTTCTAGAGAAGAAATAGCTGGCGAAAAGCCATCTACGCCGCGGGTCCGCAAAGTAGTCGCAGATGGTTTGTGCGATGGCAGATTTCCCTGCACCAGCCGGACCGTATACCCATATCAACTGCCCATGTCGACTAGCGGCTCCAGACGCGATCCAGGACAGAAGTTGCTCAAAAATCTCTTTACGAGTCCCAGGGTGACATCTCGGAGGCGGATCACGTTCTTGGGAATTGAATGCCGCTCCATGCGCCATGGCCGACACCAGAAGTTGGACGCCGTTCGCTACGTACACGTAACTGAGTATTGCGCTGTGGTGCATGGATAAAACATAAACGAGACACTCACCCGACTCTACCTGTGGATAGATATTTAGAATGCCTCCAACGTCAACCAATGAGCTCCCATAGATGCTGGTATCTTTTGAATTGACCAAGAGTGGCATTTGGGAAAGTAGTTGGATCGGAAACTTGATAGGAAAGTCCGTTCTGCAGTAATCACGTATTTACATTGGCTTGGGGGTGAGCCTTGTACAAAGTAGCCCATTTTGCTGTGTATGTTCGTCTACCATCAAACATAAAAATAGGGCCAGAGCAGCTGGGACTGATATTTGTATAGAAATATGATCTTTCTAACTGGACCTATAAAGCTGTTGGTGACATTTACGTCATACTATGTGTACAGAGTACTAACAGAGCTCCTTACCAGGAAAAATAATCGCAGCTAAACTTGTTCAAAATATTCCGGCGCAAGATATGATGGTCGTGACGGGAAAGGAGAGGTATCAGATTCACAGCTATGACTCGTCCCGCCATGTGCCCGGAAGGACCTACGTGGCACATGTCATTTGATGGCTTGGTGAGGCTCGGAGCCTTGAACCGATTCCCGACACACTCTCAACAGTCCAAACCCTTCCAAACCCCAACTACAGCCCAGCCGAGCCCACCATCTCAGTCCGGCAATACTCCCCTGATCAAGATTCAGTATTGACTACGCAGTCTTGAGATCCATCTGTGTGCATTCACCTTTATCAGGTGACAGTTGTGCTTATCTATGTACGGGCAGTCAATTGTCGCTTAAATCTCAAGATACCTGTTCCTAACGGCGGTAAAGCACTTATCTTGTTGCACCGCCCTCAGGCCCCACTACATGCCTCCCTTACCATGGCGCGGCTTTAAAAGCGTGACGACGATAACATGAGAATACATGACCCCTTCAATAACGCGAAACTGTAAGTGGCTACGTATCATTCACCTCCTCCAAATCCTCTATTTACCTTGCTTCAGTGGCAGCCTATATAATCGTATTTCTTGCCCCAGTAGTGTACGGTGCTCACGTCAACTTCCATGAATGCCTCGCGGACATTCAAAGTGGCAAATGGGGGCCCACAGGTGGCACAGATAATAGTGGCCACCCCGTCTCAAATATCTCCACCGTAACAGCTATCACTTATGAGCTCTGCACTACGGCCTGCGGGACAGGCTTCGAGCGCTTCGACTGGACTATCTTCTCTCAGCAGTTCGGCTCGTGGCTCCTCCCATGGCTCGCTCTTGTCTCTCAACTTCCATTCGGCATGCACAACGCGCGCCGGAATATGCTTTCCGTGATGCTAACAGTAGGCTCGCCAGCATTGGCAGCTTATTCGTTGGCTCTAACAGTATTAAACGGGCGCTGGGTAGCACGGCGATTTGTGTCCATTCGGTCTGTGAACGCTTGTAACGCGGTTAAGGCACTTTCGAGCTTACAGCAAGCGCCTCTTGTCCTCAACACGGACTCCCCGCACCTCTTAGCCTCACTTGTTACGCTTCCGGAAAATGAAAGGTGGTGGAGTGAGCTTGTAGCGCGGCTCGAGTACACACATACGTGGTCCATCTCAGCGGGGACATCGGTCGTTTGGGTCATTGTGGCATACGTGTTCACCGTCATTGACTCCTTGCAGGGTGATATCACACAGGCTATTGCGGCACATGGGCAAGGGATTGGGTCTGTTTGGCTATGGCTCCTGCCCGTTGTCACTAGCTGGCTTCAGCTCTCACCAAAATGCGACTCGCAGCGCCTTCGACAAGCGGTTGAGCATGCAAATACCCATGCTACGTATGCTGTAACAGAAGATACGCGGTTGACAAAGGGTTTGATGAAGCGTGGCGATCGTGGTGGGCAGGAGCATGCGATGTCCATGGCGACTGGTAATGAGTATGATTATCTCCGGCCATACGAGGCTTGGACATCTCCAATTTACAACTATGCACGCTTTCTTTCCTGGACACGACTGGTGGAAGTCGTAGCCCTTACTTTTGAGGCAGCACCGGCTAATGAGGCCCTCCGTGAACTTTCCGTTGCTCACGAGAAACAGCCTGTCGGTGGATGGCAATCACACTCCACTTTTTCCAAAAACGGTCTGCCTTCGCCCCTCAATCTCAGCGGCAACGACTCCAGTTCAGCAGAGTCACGTGTAGAATTAAACTTGTCGATCCCGCTGCCACATTGTCGATGGGCTCCTGGCGTCTGGCCGAGGTTACTCCTTGCATCATTTGCTGCTTTATTTTTACAATGGGGGACGACGGGTGCCGCTATGCTGGTAAACTATTTTACGCCGACATATGGTGAGTATTTACCCTTTCTCTGAATACATGGGATAATCAACGCGCATTTCCAGGCATTGGATGCCGTACGGCTTCGTACCTCCTATATGGATCGATGTCGACACTCGTTTGCATATTACTCGTGCTCTCAAGCCTCCTCTCCCACTACTCAATAACGATGCCAGCCCAACACCATCGACATCAACGTCCAACCTGTGCCCTCCTCGCTCGCCGATGTTCTATTATTTTCCGTATCACGGGGGAAACTATCGCGTTCTTCAATGCCATATGGATCGTCCTCGCTTGTCTCTTTCAGTTCAGCAACTTCTATAATAGATGCTATTGTAACAGCAGTGTCATCGGGCTCGGCGCGAAAGCATACAATGTCCTGATGATCACAGAGGAGGATGTTCCACTCATGAGGGCTCGGTGGATTGTCGGGGTGGCGGTGGCAGCGGGCAGTGCCGCATTGTATATGCTTTTTGTTAACTTTAATATGTTCGTGAATCGGAATCCTCGGCACCGGCCTCCACCTTGTTGACACATATATTCCAATCCGCTCCGGCCTCCTTGTACTTTAAGATAATATTGGTATTAAACTCTACAATATACAAGCTATTTTTCTTTCTACGGTGTGAGGCCCCCCGTACAAGGGCATGATAAAATTACCACAAGTTCAAATATTCATAGTGTAATATGGTCGCGTCTACCAGGTAATGCTATCAACTGAGCCTACACTCTCATTCCCATAACTCACCTGTGTTTTCACGTCTCGGTTCCATTTATAATTATAGTGACAACCTGCCACCGCCAGTGTACGCACCGCCATCGTAGGTATTGTTTTCACAGGCAATACGAATTAGTAGTGTCAGCGCCCAGTGTCATTGGGAGCATGGCTGGGAACATGTCAGAGTCCACTTTACGCAACTCTCCACCTTGCAGGTTTCAAATCAAGGTCGATCTCTAATTTCAAATGGTAGCCGTTTCTCTACGAGGGTATCTATTTTTTGGACACTATTGAATGTATATGAATACTGTTAGAAACGTAGTGGATAGGCGTCCCAGATGTATCCATCACCATTTATCGCAACAGTGACAATGGACGAAGATAAAAAAGAATTCACGTTTACGTCCGCTGTGCAGAGCAATGGATGATGGCCCAGAAAGCCCTTCTGTTCTTGAACTTTGATCTGGCAAATAAAATACTTGAGACTCAAGAAACAAACACAAATGCCATGCCCCAGGTAAAGGCCTTAGGACGGAGCATCATAGGATTCCGCCTGGCGAATAGGTGGCAAGAAGAGAAGATGATCATTTTGGAGTGAAATCTACTTAAATTCAGCCAGAATGTGGAACTGAAACAGCAGAAGCTTCTGGCCACAGAGAAGGTTGTGTTTTGTGTTTGAAAACCCTCGGGACCGAACCCTGGGCATTGGATATGGAATGCAGAGGTCACTGAGTGAGCCAGCGACGTGGGGACTCAACTTGCTAGCGAAGACTTTGGAAGAAACTCAACAGAGGCTGAGGGACGAGAGCTGTGAACTTTCCCTATAATTTCTCACCGATACCTATCGCGAGAACGTATTCTGCACAATCGTAGGATCTTTCTGAATACATTCGAAAGACGCTGTGTCCATTCGCAACCACGGCCTGCATGAAAAAATACCTATACGACTGGACATTAACAACGCACACCACCAAACGCCCTTAAAACATCATATTGAATTGTTGTAAGAGTTGATGGCGGACAGACATATCAACTATATATTATAAATGAGAATCAGTCACATTGAATACAGGCTGCCATGGAAGTTAGACGTACTACACTCAGTCGAGCTCATCAATGGAGAGTCCATCGAAGTCGCGGGCTTCCATGGTGTCCTCGAACTCTCGAATTAAGAGTTCCAGCTCGTCGATAGTGTCCCGGGTATCATGCTCCTCAAAATACCGAATGTCCAAGTCATCTCCAAAGTCTCGGGCGTCGAGATCCTCGGTGATGTCACGCGGTACCATGCCGTAATTGGGATCTGCGGCGCCCACTGAGGGGTCAGCGGGCGCCACAGAGCCTGTAGTAGCCTGCCCCTTCCTTCCAAGGACAGTGTCTTTTGCGGCACTGAGCACCCGCCCAAACTTCTTAAACAGACGGGCCTCGAGCTCGTTAAGCTCGTCAATGTCACGGGCATCTAAGTTATTCTCGAAGTCGAAGTCTCGAGTGGCCAGGTCGTCTGTGAAACCGCGCTTGTACGCCGGCGTGCTTGGCGTACTGCCTGACAAAACGTTCGCAACCGCCTCCGCCTTGGCTGCATCCTTCTTTAAGTCATTTGCTTTATGGCGAGCTAGGTTGGCACGGAAGTTGTCGAATAGAGGCTCGCGCCCGAAAAGCTCATCGTCGAAGTCACGGGCGTCAAGCTCTTCGATGTCGCGAGGGATATAAGAAGTGTCAGGGACCACTGGGATATCAGGCTGCTGTTTAGTGGATTGGTAGAGACGGTTGACATTTCCCAATTTCTCAGCCACCTGAGTTGTGCCTCCAGCGGCCCTGTTCGCGGTATGTGCAGCGGTTTTGCCGTGTTTCAATGCAGATTTAACTTTACCCACGAGTGAAGGCGAAATGAGCTTGGTACCAAAAGTACGCCGGCGAAGGCCAGAGTCGGAAACATCATAGGGCGTGGCATATGTGTTGGGTGCGGGTGGTAAAGAACTCTTGGCAAAGGCGCTAGCAGCATTAAGAATTTTGCCAGCCTTCTTGCCGTATCTGGTAGCCTTCATCCCAGTTTTGGCATGGTGGCTCCCGTCAGTGGGGAGAGCGGCCACGAACGCTGCGCCTCCGACGCAAGCAACAACAACGGCGTGTGAGTATTTCATGGTGAAGAATTGATTGTAGGTGGGTTGGGATGGGCAAGGTACTTGAGTGATGTATGCAGCAGACCGGCTATGCAGTGGGATAGTTGGGATGAAAGCTCAGATCCTGCTGAGGTTTGGGGGAACCATTACTGCAATGTGCTCTCTTTTTATCAAGTGGCGCTCCGGTGTTCACCGCTCCTGATGACCTCGACTTGTGAATGGGAATGCCAGTAAGAGTATAGGTTGCCACTAGGAGATCATCTAATCAGGTGTTTGAACACAGCGTATAGGTCCATGCGAATACTAATGAGTTGCTGGATATCATCATATCATGTTGGTCGCTCCTCCCTGAATTTTGTGATCGGGTCATTTCAGGATTCGTAGAGACAAAGCCGGGTCCTTATGTCCTTATTGTAATTTTCAGATGAAATCAATCGCGAACAGGATCATTGATCAAATTCCTGTGGCCAGAATTGCCATATTATCAACTTGCGGCCGTCGGCAAGTTCGGTGAAACAAGATAATCATTTCAACCTTGACCAATTTTTTGACCCGACGAAAGCATAACAGATATAGCTTCGTCGATACAGATGCCCCGAAGCGCATATGAACGATCATCCCCTGTTGTGGCCGGCGGTATCTAGAGTCGGGTTGTTACTCACACCGCGGTACCAAAGCTGATATCCGCCCGAGCGCGCATACGACATTCGCCAAGAAGCATAGGTAATGGCACTAGATGTTGACCTTGAATGTCATGCCGAAAATCCTATTCGGTACGAATGCATCGCGAAGATCGTTTTATCATTGGTCGACGGTCACTGTTGCCTGAATCCTTGATCATGATGATGATGAGTTATGTATTACAAAAGTAGTAAAAGAACATGCCATTCCAAAGCATTGCCACCCAGCACACGGGGACAAACATGCTTTCAGCTATGCTGTTAGGGACAGGAGAACACCCGAATGCTGCAATGGATAGTAAACTTCTAAATAACGGAAAGAATATTGACAGCAATCTGTATGTACACTTGCTTCGCAGACATAGAACACAGTAACCAGGAGTGAGTGTGCGAGGCTGGCTGGAAGTCGGACAATGGCCGACAATGGATTGGCGAAAAAGAATAAAAAAGAAAAAAAAAAACACTTTTCGGGAGATTTCGGAGATGTTGTAGGATGGAGTGGACGATGAAGCACAGTCAACGAATATAAAAGAAATGCTTTGCGCTAAAACCTTATAAAGGTGAATAATTGTCGACTGAGGACAATAGGCACTGAGGTAGCAGTGGGAGAAGCCTGAGACGAATGAGGGTCTGTCCAGGGCATCGGGCCGGACTACCGAAAAGTCAGCAGATTCCAAAGTCCGCGTAGTGGCGTTGCTCTAGGTTGCCACAACCATTCAACTAAGAGGGTAGATTTCTTTCTCTGTTCAACTTTGCCTTGAACTATTCTCCCAATGTCCATTTTCATGGGCTCTTGCGACTATAGCAAGTAGTAGCCTTTGCAAGGGTCGATCCCGCACTAGTGGTGGCCTTTTATTGGTATTTGAACAGCATTCAGAGTTGCGTGCAGTCCTCTCGACATTTTTCGACAAGTGTTATGTAAGTCTCATCCATGTATGCCTTTCTTCGACCGCCATTTCTTACAAAGAAAACTGATTTTCCTGTGACGCCAACTTCGAATCCTGAAAGAACAATGCAAAATAATGCAACCGATATTCAACTACCCAACTGGTTTGATTGTGATTCTGAATCTTAGAAAGCCCGGGTAAGCTCCCTGTCTTTAAGGATTCAGGATATCTACCTTCTCACTGAGATTAAATTCAAAGCTGCTGGCCGATTAACTCTTTCTGTAGAGCCTTCATTGCTTTACGAATACATCGTCATATCTGATCTTTGATCCATCCCGCGTCAGGAACGGAACATCATCCCAATTGAGGCTATCGTCAATTACCATATCCCCAACCCGGAACATCGTGATACAGATGTATGACGTAGGACAAGGGGCTGGGCTTTAGAATTGAGGCATATCAACGATAAATCGGTGGTACAAACCCATGCATGTTAATGGTAAACCCGTCAGGCCTGTGCAGGACTAATGCTTAATCTTTCACAGCCAACCGATCACGAATCCATGGCCAGCGAACCAAATGACATGTCATACTTGATCACCACCAGTCAGATCGGTTTTGTGGAGCGCTAAGGATGGCTGACGAAAATGAAAGACGATCATCGAAGATGGAGAAGAGGACGAGTAAGTCATTGATTTGGCGAACAAGAAGATTGTAGGGAGATGGAGATGAAACCTGGCATGTCATGTATCCCTATCATCCGTAGTAAAGGTGCTTGGGCCTCCGATGTCCACGCTGATTAGGATAAAATTCTTCCGCCGTGTAGTACGGCCATGCAATTGGAATCGTGGCACTACTCACTTGCCAAGCTCGACGATAAAGTGTCGCTTAGCGCTTAACCGTCGGTAAAAGATTGGAATGTGGGGAAATGTGGGGTATTTGTCATGGTCCCAATCAGGCGTTGTTGAAGGCTGTTGCTTTTGCACCTGATGTTCTTGTTGAGCTGACACGCAATTCTGCCACCATTCATCAGGTCTCCGGTCTCTCTATCCACTACCTCCATCACCCTAGACCTCTCACTTGGTCTAGCACACAGATTTCCATCGACGACCATGGTTTGCAGTGCTGCATTGCCACAGCATAGCAATCTGATTAATACCCCTCTTTGTTTCCAGCCTACGCGCGTACAGAATCGCCCAGCAGAAATGTCGCATGGGACTTCTGAGAAGTTTCCAGAGCACGACCTCGGTCATCTCAACAGAAATATTCAGCACAAGGAGGCGCTGAGTCTGCGACTCGCGTTAGGCAGTATATTGGGCCCGGTGCGTCACTATTGTCAATTCCCAGCTGCCTAATTGGTTGGTTATGCGGCCACCCGTTGTTAAGAAACGGCCATTTACTCCCTCGTCTCGCTCATCGTCGGGAACCGCAAGCCCCGCGCATCCGGCCTCCTTTGGCGCCCCTAGCACCCCTGGGTTGCCACCACCACCACCGAACCCGACGCCAGTACATGCTCCAGATAGCCATCTTTTCCCTCCTCGGGGTGTATACGTTCCTCATACGCCTTCCCGGCTGGGACAGAGCGTGAGTAGTAGCTACCACCTGGTCTCTTTTCACAAATCTTGATATCTGGGCGCATCCAACTTAGGATACGAGGGAGCCATTATGGCCTTCGGGATCACCTACATCCGTGCCGTCTTCTGCACCGCGCTCGCCGCACAGTACGCAATCAGCGTCACCGGCGGATGAGATCCCGTCCCCTCTGGCTTTGCCTCCACCAGTGGTAGAAGCACCAGTGCGGCCCTCGCTACACGCGCCGAAGCCGTACAGTGCTCCGGATGTTACAAACCCCTGCGTTTCTGGATCTCACACTCCGAAATCTAAGTTTGTCGAGGCGCTAGAGTCCAAGAGTGCCTGGGATGCTTTGATCCACGGCTCCTTCTCATAACATCTATATTCTCCTGCATCGGGATTCGGGATCGTCATTTTTCGTTTTCATAGGATGTTTATTACCGGTATTATTTGTCTACACACCCACTTATTTTATGTATGTATGATAACAATCAGCTTTTTTATCCTTTGTGCGGTCTTATGCATTCAGAGTCAGAAGTCGTTTCGGCGTTGGTCTCGCGGCTCCGTTGCTGCAATGTGGACCGTGGTGCAACTCACGTGCCAATCGCGATCCATCATGTGACATTCATGGACATGGGAGATAAAATTTGGCTTCTGAGATCTACTCGATATCCACCGTTCTGTGCTACTGGCATCTCTTCACTAATCGCAAGAATGGAGGCATTTAACACTTACCAGACGCCTCTATCAAGGTCCGAGCTGCAACACCCAGCCCCCTGTACTTCATGATAGCTGATCTCATGTCTAGCCGGTATGCGAGCAAGGAGATGGCACATCTGTTCTCGCCTGCGGTAAGCCTGCCTAGTACATACATATATACATGGCCCTCGACAAAATTGGGGTGTGAGTTACTTACGTTTCCCGTAATCTTGGTATGGTCTACAGAACAGGTTCTTCACTTGGCGGACACTATGGCTGAACCTTGCCATTGCTGAGCGTGATCTGGGCTTACCTATCGCGGCGGAGGCTATTGAGCAGATGAAAGCCAATCTCGTGAGCCTAAAACGACGAATATCTCACTCCGGGTGCTAATGAGGTCGCAACCTGTGCTTAGCACTTAACCCCTGAGCAATTCGAAGTTGCTGCACAGGAGGAGAAAAAGCGTCGTCACGATGTGATGGCGCACGTACATACATTCGGAACAGTAGCTCCCGCCGCTGCAGGCATCATTCAGTGCGTCTCACATCCCGGCTTCCCGTGGGTGTCTTGACAAGATCTTCGCGATCAGCCTTGGAGCTACCTCCTGTTATGTCACTGAGTTCGTCCTTTTCTTACCCTAACGGGATAACATTGGTCCTTATCTTTGTGCGGCTCTTCAGCAACGCAGACCTCATATTCCTGCGCACTGGCCTCACATATCTTATTCGTTCGCTTGGTGTCCTTATTTTACGCCTCTCGGCCTTTGCAGAGCAGTACCGCGCCCTCCCCACTCTAGGTTTCACTCACTTCCAGCCTGCGCAGCTGACGACGGTTGGAAAACGTGCGACGTTGTGGATTCAAGAGCTCCTATGGGATCTCAGGAACATCCAGCGTGCGCGAGACGATCTGGGTTTCAGGGGTGTCAAGGGCACGACAGGTACTCAGGCAAGCTTCCTAGCGCTGTTTGATGGGGACCATGACAAGGTTTGCTTAACCATTAGTTGTTTTGTGTGTTCTGACCAGAGGAAACAGGTGGAAACATTGGATAAATTGGTTACCAAGCTCTCTGGTTTCGAGTACGCGTACCCAGTCACTTCGCAGACTTACTCCCGCAAGGTGGACATCGATGTATTGTCTCCCCTTGCCTCGCTCGGTGCCACAGCGCATAAAATTGCCACAGACATCAGATTGCTGGCGAATCTCAAGGTACGGATATCCATTATTTTCTCCCGATATTCTTTTTATGTGAGTTGCGTATGCTAGGAAATAGAGGAGCCGTTCGAGTCGACCCAGATCGGATCCTCCGCGATGGCATATAAAAGGAACCCTATGCGCTGCGAACGCGTATGCAGTCTCTCCCGGCACCTAATGGTACTCCACCAAAATGCCCTTATGACCTCCAGTGTGCAGTGGTTCGAGCGTACCCTCGACGACAGGTTCGTGACCTGCCCTATCATATTTTTTCAAACCTGACAACTAAGTTGACGCCCAGCGCTAACCGTCGCATCACCCTGCCCGAAGCGTTCCTGACCGCCGATATTGTGCTGTCCACCCTTCAAAATGTCTCAGAGGGCCTGGTAGTGTACCCGATGGTCATTGCCCGCCGTATTGCACAGGAACTGCCGTTTATGGCAACAGAAAATATCATCATGGCTCTTGTTAAGGCTGGAGGTGATCGTCAAGAGGCTCACGAGAAAATCAGGGTGTGTCTGAATGTCGAGTCTCACAAGCTTGTACCTGACAATCCATGTTGTGCAGGTCCTTTCCCACGAAGCAGCCCACCAGGTGAGGAATCTTGGTCTTGAAAACGACTTGATCGACCGTGTTCGCCAGGATCCGTACTTTGATTCTATCAAGGGCCAGTTGGATGAGCTACTTGAACCCGCGAGCTTCATCGGACGCGCGCCGGAGCAAGTTGATACATTTTTGAAGGACTGGGTGAAGCCTGCGTTGGCGACTCGAGAGCTCCAGGAGGCTGTTATGAAGAGCCAGAGGGTGGAACTGTCTGTTTAGAAGTTCGAAGAGAGAGGGAGGAATCAAAATTAAAAGTATTGGTATATATCGTAACGATGTAAGGTAGAATGCTGTAGAAGGGAAAGGCGGAACAATTGATTAGTTTTTGGCCTTCACTTTTACGTATTACAGTTGCCCCAAGATGGGTTTGGCTGTGGAGCGGATAGTTTTAGGCTTTCACGTTACCAATGCCACGCAGTTTTTCTTCCTTCTTCCACCTTGCAAACTGAAATTTCGTGCCATGCATGTATTCTACAACGTGCTCTCTTCGCGTGTGCAGGAAAGGCAAGAGACGAGAATAGCGCTCGACATGGGTCGCAGCAAACGAGTCGTGGTCATACTCAAATTCACCAGGCAAGCAATGTCAACTTTCTGTTAGCTTGATCTCGGGCCCGGGTATTCCTGAGCATTCCCCTGAGCGGCAACTTCCCAATGCACCATTTCGTCGACGAATTTGCTTCTCAAAACACTTTCTGTCAATGTGATAAAAATCTTGATCATGGTGCTCACGACAGAGTTAATGTACCAGTTTAGGACGTCAGAAATTGTTCGGCTTGCCCACGTTCTCTTCCAACTCTACAACCTCCTTCATCGTCTTCACCACAACCCACATATCCGGGGCTGTTGCTGCCAGTTGTCCGTCAAGTTGTGCGGTGATGTTGATTCCTGTGACGACCGGTGACAGGGCCGGCCAGAACAATGTTGGCGGCTATCTGGTTCACGTGGCCAGCCACCAATAGATTCGTTTCGCCCATCTCCTGCCTTGTCAATTTCCTCGTTCTTGTCTTCCCTGCACCGCCCACGGCCAACTCGACTCAGTCTTTACTTCTTACTCACTGTGCATAACGACGACCACATTATCCCTTTGCTGAGGCTCCTTATACTCTTATTTCCTTTGGTCGCGAATGGGCCCTCCTCAGTATTCTCGATTCACACAACAGTCATCAGTGTCTGCGAGCAGCCTTATCTCTGCTTCTCCACGCTCTGAACCAGGCCGACTCTCGGCCTCGGGATATTCTGTGCGTCTTACAGTTCATGTCCAAGTCTCTCTGCTAATAGACTATATTATAGGCCTCACTTTCAGAAAAGGTTACTAACCATCAATATTCGACTATTTCCCTGGCTGATTCCAACCGTACATCATAGTATTCACTCTCAGCATCACCAGCACAATGGGGTGTGGACTTGAATGTCCCCGAGCCAGATGACGACCTTCACAATCCGGCGCCGTCCAGGGACAGGCGGAACGATCGTGGAGGTAGCATTTTTACCATGCGAGGTGTTGCAAACCTCGGATGTCTTTTCATTCTTATGGCGGCTATTATAACACTATTGTACGTCCTCCTCCCCACCTCACTCTTTCCCTGCTCAATAATTACCTTTGGCCCCATAGCGCTGGTAAGTAATTTAGGACCCGTCCACCACTGGCGGGCGCACTATACTTACCCACGGCCCTTTTCTCATCATAGGTTTCCCTGTCCTCACCCATTTTCTCACGAAAGTGCAAACAACACAGGGCGGTTTCAACCTTGGCGGTGTCAACGCTACGGGACAGATCGCCGACATACCAGGCAACTGGGGCCTCATCGACCTTGATACGCCACAATCTGCTTATACAAAGAAGGATTATCAGGATGGCGAGGATTGGGTGTTAGTGTTCTCGGACGAATTTAACCAGGATGGGAGGTCGTTCTATCCAGGTGACGACCCCTATTGGGAGGCAGTGGATTTGCATTATTGGGGCACGGTGCGCATTTCTGAATGCCTTTAAGTGGTTTTATTTGGGACTAATAAAGGTGATGTACAGAACGACCTAGAATGGTACGATCCTGCGCAGGGTGCGTTGCTGCAATGGCTTGGCGGATAGAGTCAATTCCTAGACCTAATTTTCTGTCTCTCCAGCAACAACGAAGGGTGGGGAGTTGAGATTGACTCTTGACCGTGTTTCTGATGTCAACATCAACCACAACCTGTCATACAAGTCTGCTATGGTGCGATCCCCCGCGCATATGTGTGGCATTCCTTACTGATTTGTTAACGGTGTAGCTTCAAACATGGTGAAATTCACAGAGTACCACGATTTCCTAACATATCTTAATACTTTTTGTAGGAACAAGTTTTGTTTCACTGGTGGATTGATTGAGAGTGAGCCCCTACTGTTCGAAGATGATAACCGATGTTCATCGTCTCGTAGCCTCTGTTTCTTTACCGGGTAGCAACACAGTCCAGTATGTTGGCCTCCCTTACATGGCTGCATCCTTTCCTAACCATACTTGCACTGCAGTGGTTTCTGGCCAGCTATGTAAGTTTCTCGCGATTTCCCGTGACCCCCACTGAAACCTTGCTGTCCAGCTGGACGATGGGCAACTTAGGTACGCATTAATCGGCCACCCTGCATATCTATTATTGACAAGCCATCAGGCCGTGCTGGGTTCGGTGCAAGTTTGGAAGGCCTGGTGAGGCGCATATGTTATGTACCTACTTATTCGGCCACTAACTTTCTTTTACGAATAGTGGCCCTATTCCTATGATTCCTGTGACGTTGGTACACTTCCCAACCAAACGTACCCTGGGACGCAAACTCCCGTGGCTGCTTTAGAAAACGGTGACCCTGCTAACGGTGATGTCCTGGTGCGTTTCCTCTCCGGTCTATATTAATTGCCTGAAACATTGAAAATGCTGTGATGTCCAGTCATTCCTTCCTGGCCAACGGCTTTGTACGTAACACTCCTACGGGTAGTCTACAGAAAGCGAAGATCTTACGCTACCTTATTACAGCCGCGTGTACATGCCCAGGTGAATCACATCCCGGGCCTGTGCGCAGTGATGGGACGTACGTGGGCCGTGCGGCACCAGAAATCGATATTTTCGAAGCCATTGTGGTCGATGGTGTGGGGAAGGTCTCATTGTCATCTCAGTGGGCACCTTTCAATGTATGTCAATGTGCTTTTTAAGCGGTATCAATATTGACTAGGATTTACAGGCTGCTTATGAGTGGTTTGACAACAGCAAAACTCTGGTACTTAACGAAACAACCACTGAGCTTAATGCTTACAAGGGCGGTAAGAGCCGATCGCTGGAGTTTGTTACCACATACTGACGGACACGGCGATGTTTATAAAGGCGCCTTCCAACAGGCGGCTAGTGGCATTTCCATCGCCAATCAGAATTGCTACGAGGGCAACACGGGGTGCTTTTCGACGTATGGTTTCCAATATAAACCTGGGTGCGTCCACGTTTCGTGCACCATGCCTTACTTCGGGCCTTTTGAGTATAGCGTCATTACCGAGGTGCTGACTAGTACTTTCACAGATTTGAAGGTGCCTATATCACATGGCTCAATGATGGTGCATTGGCTTGGACGATCAAGCAGTCAGGTCTCGTAAAAGATCCACTTACTGAGATTGGGCCGCGTCCTATCTCGCAGGAACCTATGGTTTGTCTTGTCGTTCTCTTACTGGATGCACCTTCTCTCATCCAAGATAATTAGTACATCATAGCAAATCTCGGCTTTTCGATCAACTTCGGTGGTATCGACTTTGAGAATGTGCAGTTACCCGCTACGATGCATGTGGATTGGATACGTGTGTACCAGCCTCCGAATGCGCGTAACATCGGCTGTGATCCGAAAGAGTTCCCTACAGCGACTTACATCGAGACGTACGGCTCCCCCTTCACTTTTAAGCCTGACCGAAAATCAATATTTTTACTCAATAGGTACAAGGAAGCATATACGAACCCGAACCTAACGCTGTGGAGAGAAGAATTCGGACAGGCGTGGCCGAAGAATAATCTCATGCCTGGTGGCTGTTGATCAGCCTCCCCTTTACGCCCACCGCATACATGCTCACCTGTACTCTTCTTTCTGGTATCTCGAACCCGGAAGACCATCCTGCACGCTCTGGAATTAATACTGTTATCGGGAGGCCTGCATGTAAACATGTTGGATATTAAGCATTTCGTTCACTTCGCCGCTAATACCCTAGATACCGCCATTGCAATATTTATCGTACTTATATACCAAAGAAATGAAGTGTGATATGTTCTACTGTATATGAGGAGGTGAAAGCATTGCTATCAGCAGCGGAGTCGGAGTTTACACGTTAACGTTTACATGCTGCCTATTGAAGTCGTCGTACCTTGGTCATTGTCGTAATACTTGAACCTACTGCAACATTGTTTCAACATCAACATGTCGACGTTGGTGTTGAAACTTTGCGGCCACTATCTCAAGAATCCCATCGAACTTCCTCCTATATATGCTGTCCTCTATCGACAACCAAAACCTTAGCAGTGGGTGAAAAGCGCTGAAGCTTTGGCTCAAGTACTGGTACTTAGCCAAGTAACAACTAGTCCATGGTGGTCCGCTGGCGCCCACTGGCAACTGAACATCTGTAATCTCTGCAAAGTCGAGGTTTTCATTCTCGCGTTGTCGCACATCCGTCAGGCGATTGAGCTCAGCGCCCTAGTGGGCCACTGGATGCTTCACCTCTACTTGTTTTTTTTGGGGGGAAATGTTTCTTTCGATGATCCTTGCAGTGGCATGATTACTCTCATTACTCTTATTGCTTACGATTAAATTGAATAATAACGGGAACAGGCTGACAACACCTTGTCAAACAGGTCTTTTTTGTACATCGTGGATGGGACAATCGGCCGATAAATAGGCATCTATCTCCCACTGGCATCGTTCGAAGACTCCAGTAGTATGGGCCGGCCGGTCAACAAGTTTCGGACACCCCAAAATAGCCAACCCATACACAACGGTTTAAATTGCCGGAATCGCTACTCATACTAGGCTCCGCGGATGGCACTGTGACTGAACACTTGCTATCCTGGATTTCTCCGATCTCCTCTTCTGACCATTGGACTTCAAAGTATCTCTCAGAGCCGCTTGTCATGTGCCATATGCGTGGGATCTACACCATCCGTCCTCACACTCACTAACGCGTCGAAGCGTCTATTTCATGGACCATGGCTCTATATATGGCTCCGCTATCTTTTTCCATACACATGATGTTGCATATATATAATTGTGGCCTCCTTGAAGCCGCTCGAAAATCGTTTGACGGAGAAAGATAACTATGGTACCTGATCTCGTCTGATTTGTCAGGCTCCACCATTCCGCTTCCTTACCCACTCCGACTACTGGAATTCCGCCACGCTTTCCGATTGACCAAGCTGGTTACATCCTCTCACAAGCTGACTTTATTCATATCTATAAAGTAGGGCTGAACCTGACCATTTCTAATGAACGAGGGCACAGTTAGCGACATGGGGACTCGATCACTGCTCATCGTGCTCTTCGCTGTATTTCTAACCCTTTTCGACGGAGTTGTCGCAAGAAAGTGGCGTGATAGTGGTACTGGCACGATCGCCTTGGAGGAGGCTTGGACCGTACCTGAACTAGTTGATCTGATAACGTTAGCCATTTCAAGTTGTTCCCCTCTTCGTCCACGACCTCACATTCCCGTAGATCAACGCCAGCGCTTGGTTCGAGCAGTTTGCTGGCCAAAGACCCGGCTTCAATTTTGACTCAATTTACTAGGCGACACTTTCGAGGAATTCAAAGCAAGATTTCTTGATGTTCATGGGCGCCGTTTGGACCTTATGAACGACAATAACATCGACTTCGTAGGAAACCTAATTCTGTCCATTAATCGTCTCTCGTACACGACATTATAGATGGTTCTTTCATGCGCATCACCCTGTATTCAAGGCATATCTGATCCTGTCGCGGCGGCGGCGATGGCTGTCAATGTAAATGACCAACTTGCTGCTGTGATTTCAAATAATACAGCCCGTTTTGGCGGATTCGCTGCGCTTTCGATGCACAACGCAACGGAGGCAGCACAAGAACTCCGTCGTGCCGTCAAGGAACTCGGATTTTTAGGTCGGTTACTAAGGTATCTAGAATTTTTTATTGACATAATCGCTCAGGGGCTCTCGTGAATGACTATCAACAATCTGGTCCGGACAACAGTAGGGCCAGGCTTTCGCACTGTCTCGTACCATTGATTAATTATTCTACTATAGCAACTTTGCTATACTATGATCAACCGGAGTACGACGAATTCTGGAAAGTTGTGACAGAGTTGGATGTTCCCATATATTTCCATCCTCGAGTTAATATTGCGCAAATTCTGAAACTCATGTACACACATGCACCTTTTATAAAAGGTCCACCAGAAGAATACGCAGCGACGCTTGCAAATCACGTTCTGGGGTAAGTTAACCCCACCCTCACCTTGTTTCTGCCATATACTTACTGAAACAATTAGTCTTTGTACTAACGGGGTCTTTGAGTACGTTCTGAATCATTTTGCTGCGACGCTGTGCCCAACTCTAATGTACTTCAATCGCTTTAGTCGGTTCCCCAGCTTGAAAATAATCGTGGGTCACCTAGGGGAGCGTTTAACCTCGGATATTTTCAGAATCGATGAGCGTGAGCTACAAAGCGTTCGTTGCAGCTGTGTACTAATTCAAACCAACAAGAGCTCAAGAGATCGGTGCCCTTTGGTCTCACGATGCAGCGTAATGTCTCATCCTATTGGCGCACTAACCTGTATGAAACTACGTCAGGCAACTTTGCCACCCCATTGCTTCAATTTCACATCAACGAAATTGGACTTGACCGGATCATGTACTCCGTTGATTATCCATTTGTAAGTTTTTCCATGGATAGACACTCATTGATCATGAACAACATGTTTAACCTTCTGTATCGGCGAAGGTGTCCATTCCAGAAGGGGATGCTTGGGTTAAAAGCTTAAAAAGAGTTCTGAGTAAGAAAGCCCTGAGCTCGTTGAAGAGAGACGTAGCAATCAAATTATTACACTTGAATGATTAGTACATTTTTCTCTATTCATTACAACATCGATGTCAAAATACTGAGGAGTAGAGAAATGCTTCTCGTTGCTACAGCAAATGACTTCGACGCGTCGCTTTAATTTTTATAAATTTAAAAGTCGCAAAACGCGTTACGGTCACGAGACTCGCTAATAGTGAGGGGGCCTTGGGTCTTCCCCTCGTATGAATTCCCATTTTTTGCAGCGCGCACAAGCCATCCAACGAGCTCTTAAATCCGTTATCTACTGTGACAAGGCGAGCGTCGTCCTTCAAAAACCGCCTGGTCTCGTATGCCAGCTACGCAATGTGTCAGAGGGGCATGTAGGTTGAAGTAACTTGAAATGGTTCGAGTTTATAGTTGATCTGGCGGCCATCCACAGGGAACTCCAATAGGACTGAAAAATGAAAACGACCTCAATTTCCTTACAGAAGGTTACTAACTTATATACACATGATGTGAAATTATTGGACTAAATGCATAATCCAGCGCTTCAACAGGCCTTAGGCCACCGACCGGTTCAAGTCCACCGTCTCGACAAAGTATAAGTTCATTGTCAGAACATGGTTAGATGGCTCACTCTTCCCCTCGACTTCCAGGGAACCACTGGCGCTTTAGTTCTTGCTCGATCAGTCAACCACGCACGTAGGCTCACGCAACAGTTTCAAATTCGGACAGTGGAAAAGACCTACCTTGCTCTTGTGCGTGGTGGTGGAAAATCATTTCCAGCCAAAGCTGGTGAAATCCGTGCATCCATCAAATACGAAGATGGACGCGCCTCACTAGATCGTTCTCTGGGAGGCGAGTCGTCATTTACGGAGTGGGAGCTAGTGGATTCGTCAGTAAGTTACTTTCAGTCAAACTCAACATACTAGGATTCATCATTCCGAAGCCCGTTGCTCCCCTGTCTCTGCTTCGACTTAAACTTCACACTGGCCACAAGCATCAGCTCCGCATACACTTAGCTCATTGTTTGAATAGTGAGCATACACCCTCCGTCTTTGAGCAACATGGCGATGGAATGAAATTTTAGCCCCCATCCTTGGTGATGCTCTTTACTCCAGAACACCACCTTCAGAAGCGATACAAAATGTGGCCATTATCCCCGAGGACCGCATTTTTCTCCATGCTTCGCATCTTTCTTTTTTCGTGAGCCATTACCTCAAGTTCTCCTCATAGTATTAACCTTGCCTTAGCAATACAAGGCGGCGGGCCCGAAGAAACGGTTTCGTCTTGGTATCACTGCACCCTTACCAGCAGATTTCCTCAGAATATGCCGCAACGCGGGACTGAAGGTCGATACAACAGAGGCTCAAGGTGGTATTTTTATCGACGGAAACCGTGTTGCAGATGGTGAAATTCCTGAGCTTGAAGGCAGTTGGATGCCAGACCTTAGGCCCACGCTGTGATATAAATATATACATATCTACGGAAACAAAGTGCATGTATATGATGGTATGTCCTCTTATTAAATAGTGCGCGAAAGTGATTTCTGATAGTTGCCAACGCAGCAACTGTATGTGCTGAGAGGGAGAAAAGCTCGGGTTGTCTACGATCTGGGAGGTTCTTCCAGCCGGTGGTCAGGCCGATTCTGGTTTTGATTCTTCACCGTCGTACCCAGCGCCTGGCCGAGCCCTATCGCAATAGCACCGATGGCATGTGCTGTACCTGATGCCAAAATAGCGCCACCAGCGCCAGCACTGATCGCTGGGATAGCTGGGATCGAGCCAGCTGTTATCAGGATGGCACTGATGATGCTCATTGCTTTCGGATGTTCACTTGTTATGTATTCCAACGCGTTGCAAGCGTTCAAGAGCCAGACGGGTGCCTGAGTGATCGTCGTGCCCACTGAATGGTTTCCTTTATCAGTACTTTGATTATTTTTGTGAAATAGGAACTCACTACCAGTGTCACCACTATTGGATCTTGAAGGTGTCGGGTGCCTATTGGCACTGTCTAACGTTACCACGCTAGAATCAGAAACTGATTCTGGGGGAGGAGGCAGCCGCTTGCTCGAGAGAGTCGCCTCACGGTCATCTCGTGAGTCTCTCGAGCTCGACCGCGTTGGTGCTCGGCTGGTGACTGCTGGCTGTTGGTCATCCTCGCTCGACTTCTTGTTTCGCCAAAATGAGGTTGATTCAGAACGAGGCGGAACGGCGGGTCTGATAGCTTCTTCCTCGGAGCTCTTCCTCAAAGTCCAGAAGGTCGAGTTGGAGCGTGATGGTGTTTGGCGTTGAAAGGCGTCAGGGGTCTCTCCTTCCTTATCCTTTTTTTTCAACGTCCACCATGAACCTGTCTTTGAAACTTTAACGGCCTGAGTCTGATTTGCGTCAATACCCCCTTAACAGAAATATAAGGTGCCAGAATAGACATTGGAATACAGAATACTAACATCCCATATTCTGCATAGCGACTTTGAACTTCTTCCATGACCAACGATATTTTCCCCCATGTACTTTAGCGATTACGACCTTCAACTCGTTAAGCCTACGAACATCCGGTTCAGCCGACCCTCAGTCAACAAATTGTAATTAGCACAGTACCTTGCTTTCGCCTTAGGCCCCATGAAGTGTTGAGCAACTTTATACCAATATTCCTCAGGAATCTTCCTCTCCTCGCACCCAGTCTTGATCTTGTCCAGCCACTCGTCAACTGGAGTGTCCTTTTTTGGGTCACCTTTGAATACTGGCCCATCGGTCCAAGTAGCGAATACAGATTCCAAATCGTAGGGTTTGATTTTGAACGCGTCGAGCATTGTTTGCAGCAATAGTCAAGGGGGTCGGTAAAATTTGACGTCTCTGTCCTTTCTCGGCACTCATTACTATTTAAGCACAACGCCTCACCAATCCCTTGTGATGAGAAGCATGTCGAATTTGCTGACTTGTCAGGTGAAACTCGGAACGGGGTGATGAGTGCAAAGACGGTGATACTCAAGGAACGAATCATGCTGGAAAACACGTTGTTTATGGGAGTATTGTACACTATTAGTATACACTGTATCAGCACGTTCAAGGGTGTGACTATCGACCCAATGAAACTTAATTTGCATTCGGGTGGCGGCGGCACGAGGTGTACACACCCCATCCCATACTGAACACTGTTCTAGCTAGAAAAAGATGTCACCACATGTCAGGAGTTCGGGGTGTCACAGGGTGTTGAGGCTACTCATTCGAAATCATAAAATTCATGGAGAGATGGAGCAGTATTATCCGTCACATCAAGCTGAGGCGTTACTATTTTGCCATAGTTTAGCGGGACACATGTCGATTGCTACAAACCGAAAACAAGTCAGAACAACAAGCTGGGGAGGCACCTGTGACTTACTGTCAACCCAGAAATCGGACCTCCATACCACCATGGACCACTTCTCGCGCCTCATGACCTCCATCTTAACTTTACTGATTCTCCAAGCGACTTCACCTCTCTCTAAATCAACAAAGTCTGGTGCCATCAGTATATGGAATGTCCCAGCCTTGGGCGTGAACCTTCCATCAACAATGTCCGGAATCCGTTCAAGGAAGTTGCCAAAGCTTCCAAAGGCCGTTCTAGAGACTAGAGGGTGAAGGTCCTTTGTGTCTCTAAAGAAGAGTAAAGAGAGCACGGCATCGTTCTCAGGGAAGCGCCCCCATGGGCTGGTATATAACATGTTGGCGCGGATGGATGCCTTGTAGTGACCGATATCATTTGCCTTCGTTGCGAGACCTACAGGAATTTGCAGCCCAAAGGGGAAGCCATCGCGGCCAGATGCGATGACTGTCTCGAGATCAGCGTGCCAGGGGTCCGTCCGGAGGTAGTGTGATTCACCCTTGCGGTGCAGGTCGGAGATGGGTCGCGGAACTGCATCGCGATTGGCAATCCGGTCCGTGACAAGAGTACCATTAATAATGGACTGCAGAAACTCGGCGAGCTAATGGCTGGGATATCCAATGTCCCTAAGTTCACTCAGTAGGGTCACAAATACCACTAGGGTATTAGGAAGCTTGACGAAATTTGGGCGTCGTCGGAAAGCTCCGGGGACGATCGTGGAAATGAAAAGACGTGTAAGCCAATCGCACAGATCTTCGCGGGTAGCAAGAGCCGACAAGGAGCGAGGAAGCGGATTTGCACCTAGTGTCAGTAGTTCCATGACAGCCTTGTCATTGAGCACGCGAATCCCGAGATAACGGGGTAGGTCTTCCGGAAGTAGCATTGTGTAGCTGTACACGCCATGTAGTCTGTATGGTATGGGTTATAGAGAAGGTGTGCTCACTTGTAACAGAATTCGTCGTCATCCTTCCACACTGTAGTGTTCCACAAGCAATTAGAGCTGACTGCGGAGTTGGGGATGTCCTGTAACACAGGGAGTATATAAATGGCGATATTCAGCGTCCCATTTGTGTAATCCCTAAGTAACAATGAGTCATTTCCAAGAAGTTAGAAAAGTAGGTTGTAAGCTTACGGAACGTTGCTCAACCAAATACGGGTGAACTTCTTTGGGAACGTATTTGGCCGGCTATCCGTCCGGAGGCGAACTTTGGACATCTCCTGGTTTACTTCTCCACATATGAACTCCAATTGGATTACATTCCTGAGCACCTTGATTGCCTCGACAACACTACCAAAGAAGGTTGAGACGTATGAAAAAGCGGGCGAATCTTTGTCAGGAGGGCGGTCAAGTTGCATCTCTTTGTTGAATTGTGCTAACTGTTGGACAACAGTGAACACATCAAAGTGAGAGACCGGGTAGCCTTCCTGTGTTCCATCCTACAAAGGGTATGGTATTTAGGGCGCCGATAAGGGCCATTATGTCGGTAAACAGCTTCTGTAAGCTTACCAAGAGGGTAATGTTGGGTTTCCAATATTGTTCAACCTCTTTCATAATCTGGAGATACACAAAAGATTACTTTCAAATAAGATGGACATATGGTAGCTCACCTTCTTTAACTTCGGTGCAGGTACCTTCTCGTCTTTTATCTCACGGAATACTTCGAATCCTGGATGCCTTTGGGACATCTTTGAAGACAAAAAACCCTTTGTCCGCTTGTACCAGGTGGCTTCGTTCACCATTGAAAAGCCTCTGTTACTGTCTATATCTGACATGGCCATTTCCTCCACAATCATCCCTCTGTTTTTTCTGACCGCTTCCCTAACCCGTGATGCTGAGGTAGCTATACCAAAAAGGCCACACAGACGGCGAAGTTCGACATCTGACATTCTGTCGACTCTTTCTGAGGCTTGTTGTCGTTTGAGAGTGAAAAGACCCAGGCCAGAGGCGTTAAAGGGGCTGTTTGCCAGATCTTGAAGGCGCTCAGAGCCTCCGATGTGCTCATGGCTACTGAGGACTTTGGAAGTCGTTAATGTCCTGTTCGTGGACCAGAATTTAAGAGCGCGGAGGATTGGCTGAATCGAGTTAACGTCAACATGGAGCCATTTAGGAAGACTGGGAGTATCTGAGGAGGAAAGAATGGATATGAGCTCATTAACTGCGGCCAGCATTCTAATGGCGTCAAGAAAATGTTAAAGAGCAGCCGTGTCAAAAGGTGATATACGGACCTAGTGTATGCATAGTCAGGCATAACGTAACCAGCGTATACGTAGAAAATGGCTGATTGAATTTCGAGACGGCTCGTCGTATCTAGTTTACCAGTTGCAAGGGTGTTAATCAACCAGAAGACGAGGAGAGCACGGGCGACGGTAGCGAAGTGTATGTCCAGAATAGTGAAGTGTACGCTTTTCAAGGCCTTTGCTTGGGCGGGTCGGAGCTTCTTGTGGGCGCGTGCCAGGCCAACCAATGTTCCGAACACATGTCGGGCTAGGTTATATGCGTAAAGCATCTACTCTTGGTCAGAGCTGTAGTATTTACGTACCATCACCTGCACCACCGAATAAGAAGGAGAGCGGTGGTGATTGGTCCTCGACAAAGTTCTGCAAGTTCAGCGGATCTGCATTATGTGGCCCCCAGCCATCCACAAGAGAAATAATGTCATCGGTGCCGATTGTGTAAAAAGTCATTGTTCGGTCTCTGAATGTCTTTTTTTTCAAATCACGTTTTAAAACAAAGGGTGCACACTTACGGGCTGCCCTTTGATATTGGCATCTGTGAAAAGCGCACCTTAGCCATGTGGGCCCGCTCTTGGAAGCTCTGAAGTTTGGGGCATATACTATCCCACAGACTCCACAGTTCAATGCTATCCTGCCCATCAACAGTCGGTAAATTTCTCAGAGCTTCTAGAGCTGCTTCTTTCCCCGTGACGTATGCTGCATTAATCGTTCCACAGTGGACACCGTGACTCAAGGCTTTAGGAAGGCGTGTTGCGAGTTTTATAGCTAAGGCTGGCCCTGGATTTCGCGACCAAGATCGAAAGATTGCTTCTGTACAGCCGACGTAGTCGCCCTGCTCATAAAGAGCTGCGCTAAGGTTTGAGGGATAAATAGGGTTGCCAGGATCAAGTTTCTCTGCCTTTGCCTGTAGTTAGATACATCAAAGATACACAACTTTCAATAACTACCTCAGAATATTGCTTAATCGATCTTCAAAATGAATACGGTGGTCAACCAAAGACATTTCTACAGAATATTGGTGAATTTTCGCTTACAGATCCAACTGTCCTTCCTTGAAGTATTTGTTACCTTCTTCCTTTGCTTGAAGAGCTCTTTGCGAGTTCGACATGACGGTAGGAAGCAGACGAGACTCGGCAGCGTAAAATTGAAAAAGGCCCCAATTATTCTCTGGTCAGTCGGTTCAATTCCAGGCATGGGCGAAATACTACATTGGTTGGCAGAAGAATTTTGGGCCCAACATTTGAGGGGAATAAGTGTTCGTGGAAGAAAATAAATATGTAAGGGGTACGTGGGAGGTGGACGTGAGCAGAGTATTATCGACAACAAAGTTGACCTCGCGCGTAACAGTTGCGTAACGGAAGCAAACTTGGTGTTTTTATCTTATCTAATCTCCGATGTTCAAGTCTTTGTCACATTCGTCCATGTCACAGTGATACGGCATCCGAATTGTCTGTTCCATCGTGGTCAAATGCACTCGTTTCTGGGCTTGATGTTACACTCAGAATGTGCGCCAGGTGCAAAGGTGCCAAGTAAGTCTGATAATCACCATTTTCTCATAAAAGGAACACATTTGTTCAAGATATTCCCCCAAAGTCTGTCAGGCGGTGCATTACCCGGAAAGTACAGTTTTATTGGGCATGATTTTCCTCCCTTTATATAGTTCAGGCCCACGAGAAAAGTTACTACCAAGGTGCTGAATACCTTGCCTACCTGGAGCGTTTGAACGAGGATAAAAAAAAAGTGTCAACCCTCCTTCCACCGCGACTCTCTGTATTGGAACTCAGCACACGGCTTGAAAAATGGCGCAGGTTACCATAATCCTAACCTTGTGCCGCTCTTGTCGCCGGAACTACCGCGAGATATCGTGTGTGTACGCGCCTGCATAATGTGGGTATCTATAGAGCCACGTACAGGTCATGGTGACAATCCGGCCAAATTCTTCCATAAGCTTCCATATCAATGATGCAGAGGTTTCCGAAATGACCGTGGTGAGGATGTATCCCGGATGGGTCGTATCGCTTGATGAACTCGAAGATGTCCTAGCAGATGTCGATAGTAAGAAGCGAGGCACCACGAGTGCTCAGGTGGTGGGGTACAATTTACAACCTTCGCCTCGATGGTACAGAAGGACATGAGGTGTACTCACCTTGCCATCGGGAAGACAACTTGATTCACGATATTGAGACAGGGAGAAAACGAATGCAAAACTTGACCATCTTTCGACTAGCATCTACCACCGTCAAGAGTACTAGTGCGACATTCCGAGTTACTAGTATCTAGACCTTGTCTTCGATATTTAAGGTTATATGAAATGTTAGTTGACAAGTTGCAAAGAAAGCTGAAAGACAAATAATTTCCAAGACAAAACACTGACAGGCTGATAGCTCTAAGTCAAACATCCCTCTCATCATCCGGCTTTTTACTACATATAAAACTCGGGACTGACGGGGGTTTCCACTTGGATAACTTGCTGGATGACTAGTATCACTTGAAGTCGTCTTACTAGTACAGACTCGTTCGATGGCTACTGGCATGTCTGGAGAGGAACGAGGATACACTTCGTAAAACGGCTGGCTTCCTTGATGGTGGCCGCGAGGCTAACCTCAGTTAGAGGGCACTGCGCTTCTTATACCTAAAATCCTCTAGCACTCCACAATGGCACCGTCGCTCACCGACCAGACATCGTGCCCGCCAGAATACACTTCCCAGCGTGGTGACTCGGAAACCTCTCCAATCCAGTCGTTCGAATCTCGCTCCAATGCCTCCAACGATGACTTGGTATCTGCTCAGTCCCAACTCATAACGACACCCTCGGTCGACGATACGACTCCCCGCCTTTCAGATGTACATTTTCAGGAAGCCATGGCTCCTCACCATGATCGGGGAAGCACGCCTCGTCGAAGATACTGTTCACTCCCATACAGTAACAGCTCTGCCACATTTCCACTACATTTGCGGTACAACCACGTCTCCGGCACGTCTATCAGTACAAGTGGTCTATCTGAGTTCGTGAACGACACCCCCATCTCGCCACTTCAGCAGAAACTAACATCCCACTCGACAATCAAACTCAACCCGACAAACTATGTTTTTGTTTCTCGTAAAAGTACCCCCCAAAGAAGACTGCTCTCGCTGTACCGCTCAAGTGCATCCATCAAGGGCAATTATACAGTTAACCCCTATCTGCATGTACCTGCAGCCCTCCTTTCCCCGGCTTCTCCACATGCCAGAGACGATCAAGGACGAACGCGGAAGAACTTGAGATTCGAAGTTGAGAATGGGGGTATCGATGTTAATATCTTTCTCATCGGCGAACCGCCGTCTGATGATCCAGCCACTACCTCGTTACGGACAAGTCTCGACCTCAAAATCCGAGGGAACGAGGCCACACGGTTTCCTCTCATTGCCAAAATCGTGAGTTTATCAGAAGCCTGTCCGATTGAGCCTGCTTATATATGACACAACTTTGTCGCAATCATTTACTGACGGACTACTCTACAGCATACGCCCAAATCCCCGCGTCCCCCTTTTCATCTCTCCGTTACAGGAATCAATGGATACCACGCGTTACATCTTCCACCGACATTTCATGGCCTTGTTACGATTAATGTTGTGGCGGGGAATCTCGATACCCACATGTCACTCTCGCAAGGGTTCATTGAACGTTCTATGATTCTTAGCGAGACAGCGGCGGCACGAAGCTACTTCTTGGGGGAACTCGGAGGCTGGGCACGGGATAAACAAGGTTGGGAGGGTGATAGAATAGACGTCAGCGTTTCGCGAGGTATGGTGAGATTGCAGTTGCTTGAAGAGAGGGATGGAGACATGTTGAGGCGGTTGCGGTGGAAAATCGGGTTGTGAATATAGTAAATATACGTTCCTTCACGTTTTATAAATTATATACACAACTATCCCGTATCTAAAACAAAATCCCTAGCTTTTAGTACTTCGTTTTAAACATGGTGCCGGCCCAATTGAACTCCAAACCATGCTGTCAAATGTCGTACTCAACGTCATGCCTCCTCTCAAGTTCTTCTAGATAGCTCTCTAGATCTCACTGTTATGATCATATGGCCGAACCTCTACGCCTTCCATCGCATCAATTGTTCGTTGTTCAAGATTGCTCCACCGCGGAGGTTGTGGTAATCAGTCAATACCTGTGGTCCTTGGACCTTCAACGACCTTTGATATGGGCAACCCGCTGAAATATTCATCAGATCATGGCTTTTATTGTATAACTACACGATGGTGAAAGTCCAATTTAACTATCCCTCTGGCTGTCTATGAAAATCTGGGGCCTACAAGCTCATGGGAATAAAGCAGATTGAAAGCAGGCCAGTCCTCGTCGTAAGAGACTGTCAGAAACAGTGTTTGCCACGATCACTGGCGTAATGTCAAAGTTTGGACAAACAGGACAAACACTTTTGTACTGTAACCAACTTGTTCATTTTATTCTTTAACGTGTTCAACGTGCAACGTCTCTTCTCTGCAGCGAGAAAAATAACGACGAGGACTTATTAAACCATCAAGCTTGGTAAAAAACCCTGCAACGTGACAGTCGAAGTTCACTTTCTGAGTTGGGCACTGGCAGTGAAGTCAACTACGACCATTGGTCTTTATCGATTATCTTTCACCTTGTCTGTTAATTTATCTCGTTTTCTTGCCAGATGGCATCAGAGACTCTTTTTCTTCGTGCAATCCTCCCTTCTCTCCCGAATGATCTCGCCAAGAAAGTCCGGACATTATGCTCCTCAACAACAGATTCTTCTGCTGAGTATATTCTCGATACTCTAATCAGGTTTATAAGTGGTGGGGAATGTGTTTCTCCGAACGCAACGACCGATGTACGCGCACAGTGGGACGAAAAGCAACATGAAGCAACAAAAATCCTGAATGGCATGGTGCCGAAAATATTAGATGCCAAAAGAGCAAGGGAAGATGACTCTGACGCAGAACCCAAAACGTCTAAACGAGCAAAACCATCAACCGAAGATGCTGCACCACCACCAGATCCATTGTTCACAATCCATTCTGTCTCTGTCACCTCACCAGTCCGCAAAAAGGTCGACATCACCATCCACAAGACTGCTCTCATACTCTCACATACCACAACACATGTAGTGGAGGCTAATATACCCCTCTCAACCTTGACTCGTGCCTTTCTTCTACCGACACGTGGCAAGCAAAAGGCCCATTGGACTATCGTACTTCTATCAAGCGACACGCTCAGTCGCGGAAAGCCCGCAGCCTCTAATCCACAGGTTATCTTCGGCGTCGACGCCATTGCATCGTCACCCCTCCCATTATCTACATACAACGGAACCACGCCTGTGGCTTCAGCCATTGTAAAGGGCTCCCCTACACGCTCCTCACTCCTTGACTTCCTCAGCCGCCTTGGCGTCCCACTCCTTGAGCCAACGCCGGACGTGTTCAAAAGCGCGTGCAATGGAATTACGAGCGGTGTCAGTGCGAGCGAGGGCGGTATCCCTGGTGTTGAAGCGTTCCGGGGTGCAAAGCCTGGCAACCTATACTTCACGCGAGAGGGCATCTTATACGGGGAGAGCAAGCCATGTGAATTCTGGGCACTTGAGGACTTTGTTGGGAAGAACGACGGCATACGTGTGATCGGCGGGGTGGGACGGACGTGCTCGGTTGTATTGACACGCAAGAGCGACGAGGAAGGTGGGGTGGGGGAAGAGGGGGAGGAGGACGTCGGGGTTGAGACAGAATTTAGCATGGTCGATTCAAAAGAGCGGCCGGGTATCGAGGCGTGGGTGAGGACACATAGGAACTTGTTTGGAAAGAAGAAGGTCGTATCGGTGTCCGGGGCGAAGACACTTGCACACATTGAAGATGATTCGGATGATGAAGACGAGGACTTTGAGGTGGACTCGGATGTGAATCTGGATGGGTCTGAGTCATCTTCTGGCGAGTCCTCGGATGAGGAAGGGGGTGAAGATGAAGGTGGAAGCGAAAATGATGCGGAAGAGAGTGGTGACGAAGATCCAGAGGGGAGTGGTGAAGAGGAAGAGCTAGACGAAAAACACCATCCTCTTCTTCGACAGGGTGCAATGCCTCGCATGAATCGCGCTATGGTTGAAGTGGTGGCCGGTATGGTGGAAAATGATATTCTGGGTGGAAATGATGATGCAGTAGGCGACGAGGAAGAGCTGGAAGAAGACGAGTTGGATGACTGACCTCTATTCCATCCGGACAGACCATCCTGCCTCAAAGGCTTGTGTACCTGGGATACACTATGTATTTCTACTATATGTATTTGGGTGTAACATACGTCCCATGAGTTTAGCAGACAGAAATTAATCATTCACTGCATAGACCTAGAATCAAGCACTAAAATGGAATTTGACATGATTTACAAAAGACCGCCATCGACATACGTCAGGTTTTTGAACAAAATGTATTGGACCCAAGCCTCAATAGGCCTCCACAGGTCGAACAGCGAATTTCGCCTATGCTCAACGATGACAAATTTAAGACCCCAGGGCCCCAGTCTCCAAAGCTCAAATCCAGGACGATGGCGAGGGCTGTGATGAAAAGACTGACTTGACTTGTCATGAGCTATGTGGAAGTGAGTGTATATGTTTTGTATATTTTGTGGTGGAAGGGTTGATCTTCGGGTATCGGTGCTTCCAACTCACTGTCACTTCACTTCCCCTTTCGCTCCACCTGCCTTGGGCCAATGTCCCGCCAAGGTGAATGTGTATCAACAAATCATCGGATGGTCGCCATGCTTTTTTTGCATAGTGGGCCACTGTTGCCATTGGTGCTTCGAATTCACAACGGCAAGAGTAACTTCTTCAAGGCGACCTGAATCCCATCCATCCTCGCCGTCAGCTGGGAGAGGCCACAAGATCAAACACCATCGAAAGCTTCAAGTTCAAGCCTCAGAGCTTAGGCCATGCTACCGTCTCAAAACCCCCGATCCACGCCGCTTCCTTTTTGTCCATGGGCCCATGATGTCCACAACTCACCTGCCGTCGCATGCCACGCGACATCCCACCATCCAAACGTGCGGCCGCCGAATACTTAACCCCGTCTCATATACTCCCCTACCAGACATCTCATGTATCTTGAAACCATCATCTCTGCAGACTCGCCTTTTTAACAATCAGGTTCAGAAATAACCTCGTGTAATTGAAGAGTAAGATTGTCCTGTTCTATTCTAATATACTTCACTTATACTACTGTACGTCTAGCATATGTGAAGTTAAGTGGAGAGCCTAGCCAGATAATTATAAGCAAGCCTTTGCATTGCATCACCCTCTATACCCTTGGCGATGATTGTGCTATACCATGATGCCTTGTATTAGCCTCTACTTCGCTAGCCTTCACTGGTGCTGGACGTCGAGCTTGTCGAAGTAAACCTCGGCACGTTCGCGGACAGTGTTGCCCTGTGGCTTGGGTGTTGCAGGAGGGACATTCGGCTCCCACAAACCGAACCAACTGCCCGCTGTACCGAATCCAACATGGCCATTGACGACCTCAGTCTCTGCAGTAGCACCATTATCGCTATCGCTGTGCTCATTGAACGTCCAGAAAGGCTGGTCCGTGTTGTTTTGCGCCTGCCATCGATCATATCCACCAATTACATCGGTCTCGAGGTGGAGGAGTGAAAAGAACATACGGTGCTGGTGAGGTAGCTGACATTCCACAGATCACGGTTGAAGTGTTCGATACGGATGTGAGAGAACCATGGGCTGTCGATAGAGAGCGGGGATACCAGCGCGCACGGCGCCAGGGAGGACTGTCGGTAGCGTCTGCACGAGGCTTTTGCAGGAGCTACTAGCCTGGGGGTTCACTGGCGTCACGAGGCACAGCTCGAATGTACCGTAGCCGGTATTTTTGTATTGCCCTGCGAAAGCCGTGAAGTTGGCGCTAGGGAGTGCTACCTTAGTGGGGCGCGGGGTGGACCTTGGAGGTGGGTTGATTTTCTGGGCTTGTAGCCTAGTATACGGAGTGTTATAATGTTACGAAGACACTAGATTTGGGAAAGTATGTACCTGGAACTCCAGTCTATAGGATCAAGACCGAGGGCCCGATCCATGATGTAGTACTTTACGAGCTGGGAGATCAATTTGCCGTATTCGTGGTCGTTGGTGAGGACTGCAACGCCAAGGCCGTCGTTGGGCAGACGGCTGATTTGAGAGTTGAAACCTGTTTGCATTTTTCTTGTAGATCACCACTCCAGATAAAACTCTTTTGGAACGACGTACCACGAACGAAACCAGGATGTTCAATGATCACTGGTATGGCTCTTGGTTAACGGAGTTGATAACGACTGTACGACACATATAAGCTCACGGTGGTTCCCGTAGGTGATTTGGACCTGTGCTGCACCATAAGCAAGAAGCGATACTTCTGGGAATTCGCTGTAACAATAATGAATTGAGATGATAGAACCACTAATGATGCCACTAAGGAAACTTACGGTCGTAGAGACTGGAATGATAGCCGTAGCCGCTCTTTGTATGACGTCAGCAGGGATTATAGTTTCGTTGGTCTTGGGATGTTTTCCTTCTAGCAAGAGAGTTTGCAACCATGTAGCCTACGACCGGGTTAATAAGATATCCATTATGACCATACATTGCTTATATTGCTTACAATGTCAACTGCGTTGGAAATGACACCACCAGCTCCTGCGAGGACTACCCATCGCCAATTAGGACTCATCACCAACATGGAAAAAAAGCTGGTATGCTTACTATTACCATCCTCTCCGCCATTGGTACCAGACCACCACTTGGTTGCTGCAGGTGTTCCTGCGAACACGTCAGTATATAGGTCCCAATTCTGCCTTGCCATACCGTCGGCACGATTGCCTGTCGCATCGGCTATCTGGTAAGAGTAGGTCGTCGAGTTCAAGCCAAGCGGCTTGAAGAGGTTTTCTTTTACATATTGCGTAAATGGTATCCCATTCAGGAGTTTGGAGGGCAGTGAAGAGATGAGGGTATACGGGTTGTTATTGTACTGCCAGACGTCGCGGAATTGGTATGATTGGCGCCAGTGGCGCATTTTCTCGATCTAATAAATAATGTGGTAAGTTTAATATTTGTGAATCAATAAGAAATACGGACAACGTCGTCGAAAGTATCATTATATCTATAAGAGAACTCATGGCGAGGGTAACCGGTGCGGTGTGACAGGAGATCGAGGAAAGTGGCGTCTTGGCTTGTGATGGGATCCGTAACATTAAACTCTGGAATAACATCTTTGACCTTCGAAGTCCAAGAGAAATGTGGTGTGAGCGTTTCGTTATGGATGAGAAGACCTGTCGCCATCACAGTGAATAGCTACGTATTGTTGAATAAGTTGCAAAGTCAGGTAGAGCCGATAAGCGTACCTTTGAGTCAGAAGCCATGTTGAAGAGTGTCTTCTCGGTCACTTCCTTCCCGCTCGCGGTAGCGCGACCATATCCCTTGGTTTCAACGTTAACCCAGTTGCTTTGTGCGTCCTTTTTCACAAAGGCGATCGCAAGACCCCCATGTGACTTCCAGTCCAGTAGAATCTGGTTGATGAACTGCTCAGTCCATCAGCAGATTATGGGAATGCTATGTGACCCTATATATCACTGCATAGCACCATAGTCACATAGCAATCTCCTTGTGACGTGTAGTGCCCTATAGCAACCTGCCGAAGTTGTATAGCATGCTGCCGAAGTTGTATAGCATGTAGGGACGCTACATAGCACTCTATAGTTAGCCAGTAAGCACCACCAAAAGAATGTAATCTCTTACCATTAGACCCTGTTCTAGGGTTTGCAACTTGGGGAATTGAACTCGCAACCTCTTGGTAGTGATGACTAAGCATCAACCACAAGTAACGAGAATTACCACTACACCACAAGGCCAATGATATATATGGTATAACAG